>CAUYON010050122.1:0-23202 GCA_963573935.1 Arctocebus calabarensis
ATATGGGAAGGGAGGGGAGAAGGGAGGCTGAGGTTAAGGGAGGGTCATTGATGGGGTCACACCGATGGTGCATCTTACAAGAGTACAGGCGAAACTTACTAAATGCAGAATACAAATGTCTTCATATAATAACTAAGAAAATGCCATGAAGGGTATGTTAAACAGTTTGATGAAAACATTTCAGATTGTATATGAAACCAGCACACTACATCCCTTGATTGCACTAATATACGCAGCTATGATTTAATAAAAAAAAATTCAGCAAGTTCAGTCCAAAATTGGAAATTATTGCTAGTAATAAAATTAACCCCTAGATCCAATCTCTATATTATAGGACATCATACACTTTCAATAGCACAATCTCCACCATTCAAAAAAGAAAAAGAAGCTAAATTGTTTGTTAGCAAAAAAAGTTTATCAGTACAGACCAAAATAATAAGAAAACTCCTGTCATTTTCTCCCCAAATTTGAACATTTATTCCTTTATTTATTTGGCTTTTCCCCTCCCTCCCTTCCATTTTCCCTTCTTTCCTTTTCTTCTTCTTCTTTTTTTAAATAGAATGACCTAGTGCAGAAGAATTCTTGCAATATGAGAAAAAGCACTGAGAAAAACTAAAAAATGAACCAGTAATTTCAGGGTAGCTATGAAATGTTAAGACATACTAACTGCTAAAAATTATTGGTAACAGTTAAAATTGATTTACCCTTTTCAAAGGAAGGGAGGTGTTCATTTTAGGGCAGGCTATAACCCAAGACTCCCTTGTCAGTGATATAAATTCTCTTTCCCCCTTAGGAACTGTTTAATCCAAGGCTTTCTTGGCATATTAAGTGGTTTATTAAATATAAAATAATACAAGTTATTTCAGCATATTATAACCTCCCAGATATTTATCAATGTACTTTGTTTTGTTTGGTTTTTCCCTACCAGATATATAATCTATGAGGTAGGGAACTATCGTGTTCACTGCTGTATCCCAGCATCTGGAATTTGATAAGCATTTATTTAATGAACAACAGAATTAAACAGCTAAATCTAAACAGCTGCAAGCATGAAAATCCTAGAGGAATAAACATTTGGATTTTTACCTGCTAAAAATACAGTATTTTTTAAAAATGTATAAAACTAAGGAGAGTAAACATGCATAAAATAATTGATAGATTTGATTATAAACAATTATATAAAATTTAATTATATAAAAAGTCAAAATCCCCAAGTCATAAATGATATCTGGATAGAGTGTTTTATATGTAAGCACTATAAAGATATAAAACTGCTAAAACTCATAAGAACAAGAGAAATAATAGGCAAGAGGTTAATCATTTTAATAAAAAGGTCATAATAAGTCAGTATGACAATACATTAATTGAAACATAGACAAAAGATGAGAAAAGGCAATTCTCAAAGAAGTAAAGCAAACAAAAAAATAACAGTTATCTGGTAATTAGGAAAATTCATTTACAAGTAAAAATGTTATCCCATTTTTAACAATTACATTTGCAAATAGTAAAAGAAAAATGAGTGAAAATAAAATTAGCATTGTAGAACTTAAGAATGTAAACTGGATCTTTTCTGAAAAGTTAGGGAAATGAACATCATAATTCTGAATGCAGGCGGAGTCTTTAACCTAGAATCCCAAGTTCTGAGGGTACGGCCAACGAAAATGCGTGTAAGTATCCACAGTCATGGATGAACGTAGATCTAATATTACTTACGTTACAGAGAAAGTGAAAACACCTATGTGTCAAAAATCTATTGTAAAGCATTCAATACATTATAATACCTCATTATAATTTGATACATTATAATACCTGGTTATTTTGTAACCATAAAAAGCATATGAAAATAGTGTTTAGTTACAATGCAGGTAACATTTTAAAAATATTTACCGTGAACCCAATTATACTTTTCCTTTGGTCTAATTTCCTATATTTATGTATAATTGTTGAAGTTTTGTAAGCCAAATGAGTAACCTTTCATTACTCTCTTATTCCTCTCCATCAATTTTATTTTAGTCTCACGAGTTTATTCTTCGAAGTAAATTTTTCAATTATTTTGTCATGCTGAATGTAAGAGTTTAAAAATTGTAATTAATTACAGATTAACATGGGGACAAATTACATCTATTCAATATTAAATTTGCTATCAGAATGTTTTTTTGGTTTACCATAGCTCTTAAGTATATATGGATGTATTTACAACTGTATTCTTTTAAAAAACTGCCCTGTTTTTCTTCTCTAAGTCACTGAAATTTGTTACTGAGACTGCCAGGAGCTCTCATTTTAAATTCAGGTGGAAGCACTGTCTCCTAATCTGCCTGTCCACTTCATTTGAGACTGCTAAACACTCCCTTCTTGAACTTGAGAACATGAAAAAAATAAATTGGGTTTTAATAATGCCTTCATACTTAGTCTTTCTGATACGTAATGAGAAACTGTACCAAGCAGACACTTTCATAAGACTCATGAACACTCCAAACTTACATGTTAAGTATGGCCTTTACCATTATTGTTTTACTTTCTTGAATAACTCCAGGGTTTTTTTTATCATATCAATTTTTATTTATTTCTAATTCTTATTCTTTATCATATCAATTCTTATTCTCCTATTACTCCCAAAGAGTTTAACAAGTCAATCTGGCTTAGTTTGTAACTAAGAAAAAAGTCATAAAATAGCCTCAAAATAAATAGTCATAGAACTTGAAATAGCTATTACTATAAAATTAAACTGTAAAAAACTTACCTCTCCACATAAATACTCTTGCTGGTTCCCAAAGCATATAAACTAGTCAGAATTCTGTAACAAGAGACTTGGACTTCTTCCACTAAGGAAAAACAGAAAATCTCATTTAATACAAATTGAAAAAAAATTATTTATAAATTGTCGTGAGAAAGTTTGCACTAAAAACAAAATTCCCTATGAAAGGCATTCTAATAACTTAAGAGTTATTATTTAACTCTTAACTTAAGAGTGTTATTGTTTAATAACAATAAGTTTAAAAAGCAAAATTAGAACAAACAGTTATAAAAAGAAATATAAAACCTGTCTCAAAATCTTTTCTTTAAGGAGACAAGAAAACATGCAGCGATAATTTTAGAACACTCTCAAAAACGATTTATTTATAATTTTTCTCTAGGAATAGGAATAAAGAATCTCCCCAAGAATAAAACTAAGCCTAAGAATTATCTGGAGGAAGATGGGACATAGGTATATTTTGATAGGTGTTCCAAAGACACATGAGGATTTTGTATCTTTCACCATAACACAAACGAGTGGTGATGAGAATACAGGAGGGGACAGCCTGTTAGTCACCCCTCAAACGACCTGACATTCAAGGCATGACTGAAGTTACTCTGGTGGTTTTTGAAGACAAAATCAAAGTCTTATGGATGATCTATTCTCCAAAACAATACATTTAAAAGGCAAAAAAAAAAAAAATCTAAGAACCTCAAATTACAAATTCCAGCTCTGCTACCACTTGGTAGTAGACATCACAGCATAAGTGGAAAATTAACTCTTGTCCTCAGGCGGGCTTCCACATACACACAGGGCTAGGAGCAACGCTCCTGCTGGTTAAAATAAAGATAGCAGTGGCATCCACTGGAAAACTCAGTGGCCCTCACACAGAGCTGCCCATGACCTGGAGACTGAGTCGAGGGGTCTGCTCGGCTAAGGCTCACATCCGGTCCCATGTTACCATCAGGACAGTGGGGGTCAGAACAGCTCCTAGTATTTTTTCCACATAATCTTAGACACTCTGCTGATATGTTTAATAACGGCAGAATTCTAGCCAAAGGCGGCTGACTATATCCTCCATAAAAATCACTAAACAAGATAGCTGAACCACCCTACTAGGTCAATTATTTAGACTTGGCCTTTGTCTCAGTCGTGTTCATATTGGCAGGCAGTACAAAGGCAGAGAAAACATCTACGTGGACTCAAAAATAATCTGCACACATTTAATATTTCATGGCATATGGTCCAACTGCATTAGAAAATTTACATGGAAAGAGGCCATGTGCAAATATACGTGGAAAGAGGTCATGTGGAAATAGTCAAATTTGGAACCTGGACTTCAACAATGTGGCAGTTATTATCCATAACTGGTGCCTTCCTGGTCCTCTCTGTAGGTCTATGGGATTCAGATATCAATTTCTCTATGAATGGTTTCTATCAATTAAATGGCAACCTAGCATGTATGGTAAAATCAAGCATTTTAATGTGTAAGCAGTGTTTGATGGAGTACGCCAGGTGTGGGCCTCACAATTTCTGATTATACTCCCGGGTGTTTCAGTCATGATATTCTAAGTCATCGATTTACATACATATCAGGTCTTCTCCGAACTGATGCTGGCCGATATGTTCAAATAAAGATGACAGCATTGGCAACAAGGCCACGGTGGTGTAATTGATGATCTGAGTGACCCCTTTGGGCTGGTTTCGGGTGTGGGTGAACTGGCCTTGCTTCAGATTTTCCATGGTCTTCTCCAGATCCTCGGCGGCATTGTCCAGAAAAGCTCGGAGTGCGCTTTTGACGCTCTCCAGGCCAGTCTTCATCACAGTCCTAGAAAGTACAGAAGGAAGAACTCACATCTTCAGACAGGAGCAAATGAAACACAACCAAAAAACAATCCTACCTTGTGTTTACTCCACCATTACAGTACCACCTAGCCCACTAAGTTTTTCAAATCAACCCTAATGTTTTTTGATACACTTGAAGTTGTAGAGTAGTGGTCTCAAATTTTGAGAATAGTTATTTTCTAACTAACAGAACGCAGCGTCGGAGCCAGTTTAGTTCATCTCAGATCCAACAGCTGTCTGCTGAAACCAGGGTATGAAAGAAACATTTAGGGCTGGGTAAACCAACACACCAAATGATCATAGATGTTTTGTGCTTCCAGGGCTAGCAATCAAGTCTTTGCTAAGGAAGCCTCTGAAGGCTGAATTTTGTACGCAGCTAGTGACACGCAAGCCTGCATCATTCCTAAATGATTCTAGTAAATGATTCTACTAAAGCCACTGATTCTAGTAGGAAACGAAGGTGTATAATGGTGTCCCCTTTTGCGTTTATTACAGAAAACACTTCAAATAAAATCTTAAACACAAGAATAGATAATCAAAGAGTATCAGGGAGAATTCTTTTTAGGAGACATTTATAAACTTTTATTTAGATTTATCCTGGATACCACATGGGCTAAATGTATGACTTCCATGCTGAATCAGCCATGCTAAATAAACTAATTTTGTATTTGGTCAGCATGCTTGATTTCTGGTCAAGTTGATAACAGGGCGGAGTAAAGAGCACGCAGGCCTGGGAATTAGTCTTCCCACACACTCATTCAATCTTTTTTTGTTGTTGTTGAATTATAGCTGAGTACATTAGTGCAATCAAGGGGTACAATGTGCTGGTTTCATATACAATCTGAAACATTTTCATCAAACTGTTTGACATAGCCATCATGTAATTTTCTTAGTTATTGTATGAAGACATTTGTATTCTGCATTTAGTAAGTTTCACCTTAACCCGTCTAAGATGCGTGTCACTTTACTCATCAGTAAAAGAGACTAGGATTTTCATGTTTCCTACAAAGCAGAATGTTATTATAAACTTTGAGCATACACACCATGCCTGGAAGCTAATAAAACCTCAAAGTTATTGATTCATGTTTGTCCTCAATGATAGGTTAATGGTTCAACCCTTAGTTGTATTCCTAGTTGCTTGAAATTAAATAACCTTTATGTGATTGTAAAAATTGTATTATATTAGTAATTTACAAGAGTTTTTCTTTTCATGTAGTCTTTAATACAAATACAAACAATAAAATCAAACACTGAGTCCATCTTAACATTCTTAACATGTCATTATTATAGTCTTTTATTTACCTTGCATCCAAAGTCTGACCCAAAATATGAAGACAGTTGACGATAGACGTTGCATCATTCCCTGAAGAGGAAACAAAATGTGTATAAATTGCCCCAGGAATTTCTCAATGTTCTGCTTTTAATATTTGTGTTGCAGAAATTAGTCAATGGCACAACTCAGTAATAATTTAAAATATTTTTAATGATCAAGTTTCAAATCATGCAGTATTTCTCCTCCAAAGTGGTTATGCAAATGTAAGTAGAAAAGCAATAAAGCATGTCTCATCAAATAGCTGACATGCTCAAGAGGCATTCAAAAGCATTGCACCAGGCTGAAGGAGTCTTAACGGAATTCTTCAAGTATATTATCCTCCCCCTCCTCGCTTCTTTTATTTTAGATCATATTGTATGCAAACTTTTAAGTCAGCTCAGAGCCTTTATGAAATGAGGTAGGCTCAAAGTCTTACAGTTTTAATTCCATTTTAATTACTACAAGTGTCTCTGCTTTCAAATTTCATTCAACTGCATTAAGAGGAATGAATTTGCCTGAATTCGATTGCATTAAGATAAATCAATTTGCCTGAACGCTGTTTGTCTTTGGCAAAAAAAAAAAAAAAAAAAAAGAAGCAGCACCAAACCGTGTGAAAAAAAAAAATACTCTTTTGAGATATTGGAAGTGGGAGTAACTGTTCTTGAAAGTAACATGAAATTCACTCACTTTGATTGGCATAATTTTATCAGGAAGTACAGAAAGATGAGTGATAAAAGCACCACATATATTTTTCTTTGTGACCAAGTTATAGTAAAGTCAATAAATAAAAGGATAAATTCAAAGTAACACAATTATTTAACCACTTACAATGTAGTTTGACATGGGCAGTTAGTTTCTCATTCTAGTCTTTCATTTTACACACACACACACACACACAGACTCAGCTCTCCAGTCCTCAGATTGTCAACTCCTATTTGAATGTAAGTTTTTCTGACATTCGAATATGTAATACTCCTTATACAAAAACAATTAACTCCTTATACAATAAGTTACTTGCATCCCCACACAAGTAACTTAAATATAGACAGAAATTAATAATTGTCTTAGAACATGGGCAAGCCAGTTTAGTAATATGATACACAAGAAAAGAAAAAACCTAAGTTATTCATGAGACCCTGAGTTCTATGAAGAACGATCTCAGGACTTCTGATAGTAATGAAGACCAAACAGCAGGTAGGCAGCGTTTGTTTCTGCCTTGGTTCCTGACGGGTCCTAGTTCCAGAGCTTCTTCTGTAGCCCTTACAAGTATTACTCATTGAATCACTCACTCACTGACAAACACACGTTAAACACCAGGCACTCTCAAACTTTCAGTAATAAACAAAATCATCATGCTATTTGCATTTTAATAGGGGATATAGATAAGGAGCCACTGAAAAAAAAAAAACAGCATATAATATGTCAGACTACAATGAAAAAATAAGCAGAGAAGTGGGATCAGGGCAACTGGATAAAGTAAAGGGCGAGTGGTCACAAGTTTCTCTCCCGGGTGGCATCTGGGTAGAGGTCCCAAAGACATGAAGGAAGGTTCTAATGACCAAACCATGCACCTGTCTGGGAGGAAGGCCCAGGCACAGGGAACGTCTCCTGCAAAGGCTTGAGGCCCTCAGGTGCGAAGTGGCCAAGGTGGACGCTTTAAGGGGAAAAAGGTAGGGTGAGAGGTGAAAAGAAGGCAGTTCCCAGAGCCTGGAAACCAGAAAGAGCACACGGACTTTTTTCCTTTTTAAGGGTAATAGGAAGACATTCTGAGGTTCTGAGCAGCACGTGACTTTCAACATGAACATTTCTGGGACAGCAAGAGTAGATGTTAACTGGGAAGTTATTGGAGGGGGCGCTGAAGGCGGTGATTGATGATGGTGAATTCAGATTAGGATACCAGGGATAGAAAATTAAGGATGTCTTCGAAGGATTTGTGTTTGGATGGAATGTGAGGAGAGAGGAGAAGGAGTCAAGGAAAATGCTACGATTTTTCACCTGGAAATGCATTTCACAGTGTGAGGAGGCGCAGAGGAGGAGCCCGTGGAGAAGAAGAGAGGATCACGGCTCCTGCCCATGTTAACTGTGGTGGGCCTCTTGGTGTTTCAGGCAGAGAAGTGGGACAGGCAATTCATAGAACATTCTGCAGCGCAGGGGAGAGACCTGAGGGGGGCTATAGATCTGGGCAGCAGAAACATACAGATGACTTTCAAAATCATGGTCTGGATGAAATTACCCAGCATGAGTGTCAGCACCAAAAAAGCGCCGGGGCCTCCACCATCTGGAGGTATCTAGAACAAGGAAGATGCAAGCACAGAAAATCAGGAAGAAAGGCAGCCGTGACCCGGTGCCCAGTCAGGGAGGCTGGTCTCTCGCTCTCTTCCTAGAACACACAACTCTTCTGTCCCTTTCTCTTCTGATCACCCACCACTCAGTACCGATGACAGTATTTGTACTGATTTTGCCAGGACCCTTTCCCATAGAGGGGCCGGAGTGTTTTAAACTTCCTATCCTGCGGGCTCGAGAGGCTGGGATTTCTGTTTGCTTTGTTGTCTCCACCTGGGACAGCATGTGGGTATACAGGCACTTGCTTAAGGATGTGCAGAGTGGTTGTGGGATGTGAGTAGGAAGAGAGGCCAAATTCTGTGGGTCCAATGAAATTGTTTACCGGGAATGTGAGGTTTCTGAGACTGTTCAATTAACAAACTGTAAACTCCACGAGGCTTCATGTTTTGATAGACCCCATATTAGATGCAACACAACTTTCGCTGGAAACCTCAGTGTAAAAACGGGTGGGAAAGGAACCCTAAGAAAAAGTATGCAATGAGTCTTCAACAGTTTAACTTGCAGACCAAACAAAGGCGTCAATCCCCTTAACATGTATAGGAGCCTAAAATGATGGCTATCCTTGAAGAGTTAGAGTATGCAGTGGGAAAGACTTTTAAATCAAATAAAAAGAACATGAGTATTGCCCTACTTAAGGCTATTTAGATTGTCATAATCAGAAATGTCAATCATGCTCTTAGTAAGAACATGAAGGGCTGGTGATCTGTGCTAGGCTGACAAGACTTTAAAAATGAGATGGAATTTTCAATTGAGCAATTGCTTAATTGTTCTGAGTGTTATAAAAAAAGAAAGTTTGACACTTTACAACTCACATTGTTTCAAGGTTCCAGCTACTTCCTTGTCCTCAAATACATCTTTCATCAACTCTAAATACGCAGAGAAACAATTGTCCTTAAGACTGTGTGCGTGTAGGTCAGTATAAAAGGTACATAATTAAAATCACAGATTGCATCTGATTCTAATAATAATAGAAAACATTGCGTTTTTAAAAACGTAACTCTCCTAACCAAAGAAAGCTCATAATACAACTCTCTAAATAATAAAAAGAGCAAAGTTAACATGTAATATTAATACATATAAATAACTTTTTTAGACTTTAATCCCAAGCTGTTTTATGGTTTTTAATAAAGGTTTCTGTAAGTCAGAGATTCTCAATGCTGTGTCCAATCTGACAAACCAGGGGCCACTCTGTCTTGTAATCGACAAACTGAGGGTTCTCGGAATGCGACTTTGCTCTGGGGACAGTAACAGCGTTCACCCTCGCCAGTTTTCTCCTCTAGCTTTTTGAAGCATGGCTTTTGAAATGATGCCCCATATTTTCTCCTTGGAAGAATGTATTAACCGTTGCAGAATCCTTATTAATAAGGTGAAATGACATTATGCTAGAGATTCAAAATTTCTCTCTGTGATAAGGAAATGGAGAGAAAGTCGAGGATGCTAATGGCTTCGTTACTTTTAAAAGTCTGCAATGTTGAAAAGAGTGAAATTATTCACTCCCTAAATTGGTGCAGAGCTTCAGTTAAACCAAGAACACACTTTGCATAATGACATTTGCTACTCCTTTGCCTCCAAGTTAGGAAATTCTCCCATAATCCTAAGTTCAATTCAAAGAAATATCTGCATTGCTCTAATAATATCTTCTGATATTACTTTCATCATAGGTGCCTGATTCCCAATATTTACGAACTTATTTCTCTGTTAAGAATAGTTTTTTTTTTTTTTTTTTGCAGTTTTTGGCCAGGACTGGGCTTGAACCCGCCACCTCTGGCATATGGGGCCAGTGCCCTACTCCTTTGAGCCACAGGTGCCGCCCAAGAATAGATTTTTATAGTGAACATAGCAAGTTAAACCTAGGAAACTTTGGTCCTTCCAATGTGCACAGTCATAGAACTATAGAATTTTCAAATGAGAGAAAGATCTTGACGATCCTTCGGTGGCAAATAGCAAGGATCAGCAAACAGAAGCAGGTTGTGCATGACTAAACCACTCGATTCTCAGATACGATCTGTCCTCAGGGATACTGAGCACTTGAAATGATTTCCCTTCCATTTCTTTGTGTCCTACCAAGTAAATGCTAGCATAATCTGAACCTTGATGGAGATACTACAAAGATATTAATTTTGTTTTGTTTTGTTTTTTTTTTTGAGACAGAGCCTCAAGCTTTCACCCTGGATAGAGTGCTGTGGCATCACAGCTCACAGCAACCTCCAATTCCAGGGCTCAAGCGAGTCTCCTGCCTCCACCTCCCAAGTAGCTGGGACTACAGGCGCCCGCCACAACGCCTGGCCATTTTTAGGTTGCAGCCATCATTGTTGTTTGGTGGGCCCAGGCTGGATACGAACCCGCCAGCTCAGGTGTACGTGGCTGGCACCTTAGCCCGCTGAGCCACAGGCGCCGAGCCAAGATATTAATTTTGTAATATCTGCTGAACAGAACAGCAGCCCTCTTTTAAGTAAATACATGGCTTTGGGGAGTAGATATTAGAAGTATCAACATTATCCACTAAATAATGATCAGGGAGAAACATCCATTGAAAAGATTCACTCCATTATGTAGTATTTACCTTTAAATCTCTTGTAAACATAATATTACAATTTATACACCTTGGAAAAAAATAAATATTTCAAGAATGGCTATTACTTCATATTAAACCTGTGATAATCCTTGTTCGATGATCCTCTAGCTAATACTAAAGTTGTATTAATGATGATTGATTCATTGAGTGCTAGGTCAAACCAGAAGAAATGCTGGAGCATTACGTTCATTACATTACACAATGTTGGCTTTGTTGCAGGGACCCTGGAAATCTTATCTCATTGGTTCAGAAATTCTCCAGTAACTCTTGGGAGTGTCTGGAGGATTTAGCATCTCATGAGGACATTAAAAATTCACCAGAAAACTGGAAAGCAGAAAAAAGTATGCTACAAATGATAAATATTTTACACCAGCCTTTTAAAATGTTTCCTGGAACTGAAAAGATCATTGCTGCTTGATTTTAATGATCTTTGTTATTTACAGGGTCATTAATTATGTGTTACTTACTTTTCCGTGTTAAGTGCCTTAAGTGTTTCCATGGACCTCTTAAGGAATTAAGAAAATACAGTGATTCTCATAAACTGTAGCATAATTAGATACTAAATTTTTAGTAATAATTTCTTAAACCAAAAAAAGGGAAAAAAAGAAAGCAAGCTTGGGTTATTCATAAATGTAAGAGAACTTCCAGAGTCATAGCCTGGGTCTCAAGGTCAGAAGTGTCTCCTTACTTATCTGTCTTCTCTGTTAGACTGTAGGGCTTTTCCCTCCTTCCCACCCTTTTCTTCTTCTTTCCTTCTTTCTCTTTCTTTCTTTTTTTAACAGGGTCTCACTCTGTGATCCAAGCTGGAGTGCTTGATCTCAATAACCTTGAATGCCTGGGCTCAAGTGACCCTCTTGCCTCAGCCACGCTAGTAAGTGGGACTACAGGTGCATACCAACATGCCCAGCTAACTTTTTAATTTTGCGTAGAGACAGGGTCTGGTTGCATTGCCCAGGCTGGTCTTGAACTCCTGGCTTTAAGTAATTCACCTGCCTCAGACTCCCAAAGTGTCAGAACCACAGGCATGAACCACCATGCCCAGCCTAGACTGTAGGCTTCTTGAAGGCAGGACCTGATTGGTTCATTCATTCATTCATCAGATATTTATAAAATGCCTCATGCTAGCATGTGCCAGACTTTCTTCTAGGCACTAAGGATACAACACCAAGTCTTCACAGAGCTAAGAGTTTTCTGGGAGGAAAAAATGTTAATCCAGAAAGCATGCTGTCCGAGATATGAAGGAAAGGTACGTGGGGTAAAGAATGTTGTAACAGTCAGAGGAGGGAATATAATTGGAGGGTCCAGGGAAGCTTTTTCTAAAAGGATAATATCAGGGTTGAAATCTTAAGGATGGATCATTCACGCTATGGTGTGAGGGATTGAGGAGATGAGTGTTACATACGGGAATCCAGTCAAGGAAGCACTCGGAGCATGTGCAATGACCCCGGCAGAAAGGAATACAGCACATTCAGGATGTGAGAAGTCCAGTTAAGCCACAGAAGCACAGGGAGCAAGAGAGAACATGCTAGAAATTGAAGATGGAGGTACACAGGGATACAATGTGAAACTCTACCATGGGTAGGTCAAGAAACAGGATTTCTGTTCTCAATGTGCAGGCGTGTGAGATGAGAGACCTCTGATTCGTATTTATTTTAGCCTACTTTAAAAAATGAAAAAAAATAACAGGTTCAGAAAATTTAAATCCATTGTCCAAATTATTCAGCTGATGAAGTTATAACAACATCTAGGTTTTCTGATTCAAAGCCCACTGTTCTTTTCAGAACTTCATGTCAGTGTCTAAAGCCAGGCTATAACTGTAATGTATAAAGTTTAAATACTTAAAATGTAAAGTTTCCAATAATGTGGATGAATAAAAGCTCTTAAAGTTTATATTTCATGGGCAAGTGCCAAAGCAAACTGAAGCAGTAACAATCAATACTTCAATAATACCAAGAATGTGAAAAAATATGCTTTTGAAGGCAATAAACACATAGTGGGTCTTGAATTTTCATTAAAAATAAAACTAATAGTATTTAAAGGCTAAGAGATTTAAAGCACAATGCTTAAATGAAATAACAGGATCATACAGAGACAATGTTAACATTGAAGTTAACAATCTAGTTTTTCTCTCTAATAGGGAGGACCAACTACATTACACATTTATCTTCAATTACCAAACTTAAAACTATATATTCAAAGTGAAAGTTTAAGACAGGCAAAATTAATCCATGGACTGGAAATCGATATACAGTTACTTTGGAGATGGTTCTAATTTGAAAAATGACACCAGGGAGGCTTTCTAGGATCTGGGAAATCCTCTGTCTTGACCAGAGCAATGATTAAATATGTCTGTAAAACTTCATCAAGTTGTTTTAAGATTGTGTGTTTTACTGTATATATTAAATATCTCAAAAAATTTTTCAAAATGAAATTTTAGTGATATAGGAAAACAAGAATATACAATATACAGGAAGTTAGAAATATTATGTTCATGAGTAAGAATGCAAAAACTACCTCTGAGAAATAAGTTCCCTGTAAGTGCTATGTATTTTCAGAGATACTTCTGAAAAACTTTTTTCTATTAAAGAGAAGTTAAACAAAAAGTCAGTCAATTGGAGATTATTCTGAAGATAACTGCCCCATGGATTTTGAATAACTGAAACGTTAATGCAAAAACTCAGGCAATTTATATGAGATATACCTTTTAATTACTAAATTTAAGAGTACCAAATATCGTGTGTAATAATACTAGAAACCAAACACAACATTAACTAGTTATATGCAGAAACTATTATTTTTCAAAAACCATAAGGAACTGAAAAGTTACATGGTGTGTTGTTGTGTGTTTCTCTGAGTGTATTCGTATATCTATACACACAGTATACACACACACATACACACCAGGAGTGCCAAAATATATGCACATTTTAAGAGATCTTATTGGAAGTAAAATCGATCATTCCCTACAAGAGTAAGAAATGCAGGTAAAATGGATACCTAGCAAGTCGAGGCACACTTGACCAGTAATGGTGTCTTCCATTCAACTCGAAGTGATACATACACAGCGTTTCTTAAAATGTGTATATCTTTGTTGGCGCCCTCTTATGAATACACTTACAGCTCAGTCTATTTACCATGGCTTTCTGGCAATGTTTTAGTTTTTTTAATCTTTAGTTGCTCCTGTAAATGGAATTGTACTGTAACATCCACACCCATACACTACATTTTTTATTACTGAAGTTACCCCAACGCTGTCTCAAAACCTAGAGAGCAAAGGGCTCCACTTTGCTTTGGCAGTTTACTGAATCGGATGCCAGAAAGTGGAAACCATAAATGCTCCCAGCGCTACAGATCCCTAAAGCCCCACAGCAGGGAAAATCTGCAGAAAGTGAGTGCCCACCCTGCGTGGCTGTCCGGAAGCAGGTGCTCAGGAACAGGAATTCAGCTATGTGAACTCTCAGAGACAAACAGACACTGACTCTGGGCTGAGCGGTGCTAGAAAAGCCACTTCTGCCAAATGAAGCTCCAAAGCTCCTTGGCTTCAGTGTCCTGACTAGGAAGCTCTCGGGTTTGGAATGCAGGAGACATGCAAATCTGTAGTCAAGAGCATTAAAAAAAAAAAGTGCAGTTTAAAATTCGGATTCAGAACAGCTCACGATTAAATCTAGCACAGATGACCAAACACAAATCCAAGGGCCTGGTTTTATTTTACCCCTGAAATAAAATAGAGAAGGACTTGCCACTTTCATTCATTTGCTGTTTCTTAAAGGATCGTTCATTTTCAGTTATATTTTGGGCTAGGATAAAGATGATACAGTCCTCGATTTGACCACAGACAACGCCAGGCATAAGTGACCTTCAGGACTTTATCTTGGCCTGTAGTGACCACGCATGCAGCCGTGCAAACATGCATTCATGCAACGTAGCGGCACACAGCACAGTGCAAAAACGGCAAAGAAAACCAAGTGATGGCCATGCTGGTAATTTTTTCCAGGGTCTCCTTACCAAATAGTGAAATCCTATGCCTGACAAGAACTCCAAGTTTGCAGAATAGGCTGAAGACAAAAGAAAAACAAAAGAGAAAAGGGAAGGGGGGAGGAAAAGAGAAAAGACAGGGGGGAAATTAAAAAAAAAAAAAAAGAAAAAAGAAAAGAAAGAAATTAAAAAAAGAGAAGAAAAAAAAATACAGCTGATATATGAGCCAGAAAAAAGCAACATGATGTCACGCGGAAAGAACTGATTCTCTGAGCAGAATGTGGAATAGGTATTAAAGAAAGAGTTTTTGAGTGCATATCTTTAACAAACATGGTTAAAAAAGCACATATTATAAGTAAAGAAACCAAAAAAAAAAAAAATGAAAGCAAAGCTAATTAATATAAAGCAATCTATATAAACCCCCAAAGAATATAACTCCTGAAAAAACGCAGGAAAAAAAATTTAATTTTACCTACCCAAATTCTGTTGTTTTTTTTTGTTTTTTTTTTCATTTATGGACATTATTTTATAACAGAAGTATGGCACTCTGGGCATACATTTTAACTTTTAGTATGTTTTATTATTTGCAATTCCATTCTTCCCCAACCTTGATGACATTCCTTATATATAACCAAACATCCAGTAAATTAAAACACAGTGAAGTAGAAACTGATGGGGGCTCTAGGGTACAACATTGCAGATGTGATGGCTTGCGAGGCTATTCTATGCATGCTTCTTACTCCTCCAGAGCAAGTTCCCGAGCCTTTTGTGTCTTTCACGGTAATTAGCACTAGCAGACTGCAATACCCTTGCATTTAGCATTACGGCCCTGTTACGCACCAACTCTCAGATGAGACCCAGAAGCTGGAACATCCCTGCTACTCGCTGCCCTGTATTTTCACCAAGCCTTAGTTGGCTGGGCTCCGGCAGGTCCCTTTTTACAGAGCAGCCTTTTCTCACTCTACGCTGCACTGCCTCCTACCCATCCTTCAGGATCCAGCTCAGGCTGTGTTTACCCCTCGGAGACTTTTCTGACACCCAGCATTCCTGTACTACTCCCAACCCAAGCCAGAAGCGGTCTTCTCCCAGCTGTCGCCAACCTCTACCCTTGAACTTAACTTCCCAGATTACAACTGACTTGATTTTCACATGTACCCATGCTCTTCTGAGCTCTCAGAGATCACAGGTTCTTCATATCCAACACTTACCAAGATGATAACCGTAAGACCCCTTGGTACAGCACCGCCCACACTCAGCTTGAGGTTCCCAGGGATGAGAAGGGTGTCTACGTGCTCACTGCCTGTGCCCCCTTGTAGGGCTCTCCCGTCACCAGCAGGACACATATGCATAGCTCACCATGGATTCTGGAGACACAGACTAGTCACGGGGTAAAATGAGGACAATGACCAGAGGAAGGGGAACAGACTGTCACCTCTGTGAGGTTGACCTCTTGTAAGTTTTGGCCATCGTACATGAATGTACCTTCCTTCTGTAACAATGTGGATTAATGTAGCAATGGAAATTAATTATATAGGGCATATGATAGCTTTTCCAAGAAAATACTCACTCACAAATGTCTGAGTGAATCTGAGGTTTGGGGAAGTACCTTACCAGAGTGAAAAGTTTTGAAACAATGATCTATTCAAATAGCTGTTAGATACATGATTGGACATACATCATTTTTAAAAAATAAAGACAATAGAATATGAACTGCTTATTTCAGGTG
This sequence comes from Arctocebus calabarensis, assembly GCA_963573935.1. Lineage (NCBI taxonomy): Eukaryota > Metazoa > Chordata > Mammalia > Primates > Lorisidae > Arctocebus > Arctocebus calabarensis. Next base: position 16,511 of record CAUYON010050122.1, read on the forward strand.
CCCTCATCTGCTGAGTTTTATGGTTGAAAATTGTGCCTGCTAACTAAACAGGGACTCTCTCTTGAGAAAGAGAAGATTATGTTTAGAATTACATACATTTCAGAGCCCTGTACTCCAATCTATTTTATTTTTTTAATTGTTTTTTATTGAATCATAGCTGTGTACATTAGTTCAATCATGGGGTACAGTGTGGGGGCTTCACCTGCAATCTGAGATATTTTTATCAACCTGATTGACATACCATGCATGAGATTTTCTCGTTTACTATGTGAAAACATTTTTGATCCGTATTTTGTTACTTTCACCTACTCCTCATTAGTAGTTTCCAAGGTGAAACTTTCTGAGATATTCTTGATGATGCTGAATTTATAATGCGAAGATCATGTTTGAACCCAATTCATCCAGACCTACAATGTGTTGCTATAAAGGGAATGGAGCTGCTCTGTATCCCGTCCTGTCAGATTAGATTAAATGCCTGTGAATTTGTCAGGGAAAATGACTTTCTTGCTTCCTAACCACACGAAGAGAAATGTATGTATGGAAGGCTAGGCCCTCAAAAAAGACAAATCATATATATCTCTTTCAGAGTATAGTTTCTATATGGAATAGAAGGGTTGATTATTATAAACTTCATCTTTTACTTTCTCTAAAAATACTTCCCATAATACCGTTGCCTCCTTTTTCTGTTTCCTGTCATTACCAATAACCTTCAGAACCTATCATGCAACTACCAGTCTTCAGCATTTAAGACAATCCCTTGAAGTTCACCAATGCCTCCAATCAACAAATCTAATAACTTTTCTGTCTACTTCTGGGACAGCTCTTTGCGGCACTTGGCACTGGTGACTACTGAAATCTTTTGAAATTCTTACCTACCCCACCCCTGGATTTTATTTTACAGTGATATTTTTTCCCTTTCTAATTAATCATTGTCTATTTTCTTCAAAGACCCCCTTCGGAAAACCCTCCAAATTTGGTAATTCCCCTAATGCTGGTATTCAGAACTTTTTGCTTCTCTCCACTCACCTTCAGTTTCATCTACCTTCGGAGATTTGAGCAACATAAGTACACATAAAACCCCCAAATGTTATTTCTTGCCTTATTCTCTCCATCGGCCCCAAATGTTCATATTTCCAACCGTCTGCTGGGTTTTCCAGCAGAATGACTTGCCAGTATTTATACTTCAGTAAATACCTGCCCAAAGTTAACAACTTCTTCTCAAAACTAGTTCTTTTCCTGAAATCTGCTGCTTTTGTTAGTGTTGCCATCAATATTCCAATTGCTCGGAGTTAAGATGTCAGAGCCATCTTCTCCTTCCTTCTCCTGGCCATGGCCAAGTCGTGTGGACGGTCTCTCTCCCACATCCCACATCCTACATTTACATCCTTTCTCCGTTCCCAGGACTCGCTAGGTGTCTCCACTGACTCACATCACAGTGATTCTTGTACCATCAGCTCTGAATGTTAGGTGTCCTCTCAGCTGCACTTCTAAGTTCATTAGCGTTAGGACCATGTTGTTGTATGTTGGTGTCTGTTCTCAGACCTCAGAAAGCACGCCGTACCCAGCCAGCTTCAGGAACATCTGGGCAGCACACACCCTGGGCTGCTGCTGTGGCCTCAGAACACCTGCTGCGGCCTCCCATCTCTCCTGCTCTTCCCAATCCTACTTTTGCTGTCCGACTGTCCTTCCCAAAGGGTAGTTCTGATCATTCTGTTACTTTAAAAGCCTCAATGGCTTCTCAGTGCTAATGAATTAAGAGAAAAAAAATTTAATAACATAACTTTAAAAATTTTTAAAAGAAGAAAGAAAGATTGCTTATTCTGGTAGTCAGTATTTATTACGATCTAACCTACATTCCCCCTACATTACTAGCTGCTATATTTATGCAATTTATTTACATTTAGAAAATATTCCCCTCCCTTCATCTCTGATCTACAATTTTTTTAACAGCAACCTACTGGCACAGGAATGGCATCACTTCAATCAATCTCCAGCCCCTCTCTATCCATCTAACGTGGTCTTACTTTAATTACATTGCACAGCACTGCTCAGCTTTCTTCATTGGTGCTGCATCCATATTCATGTATTTAGCTACTGCAAGGTACATTCCAGACATGATCACACAGACTTTAGATGCAATAAATTTCTAGCGGCAGGAAGCATCTAAACATCTCAGGGAAATATCAATTTTTCAACTTAAGTTAACTTAGACCCACACAACTATCACTTCTCTCATCAGTTAAACTCAAGTTCAAACCATCACTGTAGTATTCACAGCGAGGATGAACATATGTTTATTTTCTTTCATAGTAGTAGGGCCAGTGTTTTGCCTACTTTATCAGATTTTATCTATTTTATCCTTTTTTAATCTACTTTATTCACTGAAGTAATATTTGTCTGTAGTAAGAAATGAGACATTTGTAAATTTCAGTGATTCCATTTTAACAGGTCGTTTTTGTCATTGTGATGGTACTATTGGTTGCTTAAAACCTATTAATATTTATAGGATTACAAAAGTAAGACTTTACATTCTAAGAATTTGAAATACACATGAAAATGGTAAAAAAAAAAAAAATTGAATAATAAACTACCTGAGGGGGAGGAAACCTGTTTAAGTTTATTTCTTACTGGTATTTATATGCAAATTTATATTTTTTTAAAGGTGAGATATTATTACTATTATTATTATTTTTTTTTTTTGTAGAGACAGAGTCCCACTTTATCTCCCTCGGTAGAGTGCCATGACGTCACACAGCTCACAGCAACCTCCAACTCCTGGGCTTAGGCGATTCTCCTGCCTCAGCCTCCTAAGTAGCTGGGACTACAGGCACCTGCCACAACACCCGGCTATTTTTCTGTTGCAGTTTGGCCCGAGGCCGAGTTTGAACCCGCCCCCCTCAGTATATGGGGCCGGCACCCTACCCACTGAGCAGCAGGTGCCGCCCAAGAGCTAATATTATTTTAACATTTATTTTTTCATGATTATTTTCCTAAGTTATTAGATATACACACTCATCATAATTTTAATACCTGCCCAGCATTTCATATGCATATACATACACACACACAAATCCTAATTTCCTTATTCAGTTTTTCACCTATGAATTTTTCTCTCTGAGGTTAAATTCTACCTGGGTTAATACTGTGTTCAGTATTAACTTACCATAACAAGAATAAATTACTTTTATTATTTATCTTATTTTCTATTAAATAGCACATGCTCCCTTTTTGCAAATATTAATGGGAGAAGGAAAATTTACCAGTTTTTCCATTAGACGAAGAAAAACCAAAGATAAAATACAATTGTGCATCACTTAACGACAGGGATATGGTTTGAGAAATGTGTCATTAGTTGATTTTGTCATTGTGGGACCATCCCACAATGCACCTGCACAAACCAAGCTGGTGTAGCCTCCTGTACACCAGGCTACGTGTGTGGCACAGCCCCTTGTTGCTTGGCTACAACCTGCATGATGTATTAGTGCACTAAATACTGTAGGAAAATGTAACACAATGGTGGGTATTGGCACATCTGAGTGTTTCTGTAAGGTATAGCAAAAATAATGGTGTTCACATCTTATAGGATGACCGTCCTATATGGGATCCATCATTGACTGAAACAAAGTGATATGACATGTGACTCTAATTAAAAACAGTCTCCTGCAGTGTTATTAGAGAAGGGCAATCTAGACTTAGTCTAGGGCCACAAGGTACATTAACGGGGGCTAGGACAGAATAGTGATGTTCTTCTGATTTATTCTATGAGGGATACACAAAATAGGCTGCATTGAGTGCAACCTGACTATGTCCAGTTTGCTAAAGCCAAATAGGATCTTTTTTGGCCCCTGGTTCTATGATTTTTTTCCCTGGCTATATATAAGTCTCATTAACAAACAAAATTAGTATATATTTAAGTTGATTTTTTGATATTTTGATATTTTTGTGGTCAGCAAACAGTTCTGAGGGCAATGCTAAAATTGAATGGCTGTAATAAACCCAAGATGGGAGAGGAGGCAAAAAAGGAGAATTTGTATTGAATTATTTGTACTTCTATTTTTTCTGATTATATTATTTCCTGATTTATATAATTGAGTGATATCTAACTTAACAACCCTCTCTGGGAATATAGTTTCTACTACAAAAAAAAAAAAAAAAAAGGCTAACAGGACCCAGGAAGGAGCAGGAGACTCAGTTTCACGATATTTAGGGGTAAGTTGATGCCTCAGGCTTTCCAAGCTCCTGTGTGCAGTCACAATCCACAGGCTCAAAGAAATGGATGAGCGTGTTTATGGAACGATGAGTGACCAGCCTCTCTCCCTCTTGGGCAGGAGAAAAATCAGGCCAACATGGGAAGGGAACACAATTCATGTTAGAAAATTAACAAAGCATTGCTTCCCTCTGCTGACTATTTGTGGAAATGAGGTTTGTCGCTGGAACAGATTCTGTTATTTGACCTATAATCAATTTTATCAACTTCATGGGAAAATTATCATGTGGCAAGGACTGAGGCAATTTTCTTATGCTATTGTTGTAATCCTGTATCACATGACTGTCCACTTACCAGATGGGAAAACAGACAATAAATTAAAGTCATGGGCTGAAAATTCCATTTTAAGTGCATTCCCAAAGTTTCATGATGCAGGAACCTTATTTCTTCTCTGCCCATTCGTGACAGGCCGTATTCAGTGTAAGCTGACTCTGCCCAATATGTTGACAATATTGCTACACTGTCATGGAGCATGGAACTCCAGTCCAAGGAAAGCCCCAGTGTTCTGTCTTACACACTTGACTCATTTCTATGGAAATTTTGTTCAGATACAATCTAAAATCTTGGTATGGACTTTTGAGCAATGTAATAATATAGGAGTAGATTTGCTCAGTAAATGGTTCTTACGTATAAGACGTTCTAGCAGAATTTTGAGGGAAAGACCTGAAATTCCCAGCAGGAACACAAATGAATCTACAAAGAATACTCAGACTTAAAAAGAAATAAGGACATTGCTAAGATGCTGACTCGAGTGGCGTGAGGGGAAACATTCAGAAAGTGTGTACTTTTACATCATTTTCTCCCCAGATTGCTCATTAGTTTTTAAATTAAATTTGTGCAAATGGATTTTTGCCGTCCTGAAAAGAAAGGTTGGCAAAATATTAGATTTGCAGAAAGGTTAAAGAAACGATTGTTTAAAGGACCATTTATCACAAATGCTAATACAGAGATGTATTCTCTGTTCTCTGCTTGCCAGTTCAGTATTTGATACTTGGCATTACGTTTAGCAGCAAGACAGAAGGAAACTCAGTATCTAGAATGTGTATCTTCCCTTGCAGAAACCCCTCTCCTCGAGTATTTGATTCCAGAAGGACCGAGGAGACCAGGGAAGATAGGAGAATATTCTCCACACGTCCCCACTTCAAGGTCCTCTGCTTCTTTTTGCAACTGCATATGCTGTTACATCAAACAGAAGACTTGAGTTTTATGGCTGTTTACCTAGTCACCATTTCTTTCTCTTTGTTTGACGCATGTCCTCCGGAGCAGAGAGGTCTGCTTGCTGCAGATAAGAAGTATAAACGATGGTTTTTGAAATACTGATCAATTAAAGGAAGAACAACCTGAAAGAAAGAAGAAGAAAACAGATCTACATAGTGGAACCTCTCGGAGGGTGAATGAGAGCTGGGGCGTTGGGGCAGTCGGAATTCTGACACATGCACTAGGCCCCTGATGTCACCATCAGGGAGATGCCCTCAGACCCCACCTCCCTTCTACCTAATCCATTGTCTCCAGTCTGTGTGTGTCAGGGCTGGTGAGCACAGGGGAAAATGGTGGGATGTGATTACGGGGAACAGAGCAAATTTTCATAATTTGGAATTATTCTCCATATTTTCTCACAAGACACCATTTCCAATATTTTCATATAATATAGTTCAGTGCCCAAGAGGCTCAAAAGTAATCCATGATTACCCTCTACGATGCGTGAGGACTGCAACTGACATAGTGTCGTGTCATTTACAGTAACTGCCCTGTGGGTTGATGTCATCACCTCTGGTCTCCAGTATTAGACAGAGGCACAGGTCGTGACTTACCCCAAATCACGCTGCCATTTACTTGCCTGCACTCTTTTGACCTGGCCTTTCTCACAGCCCACCTACCATTTGTGCACAAATTCAATCCCACTGGCCTCGAGCCAGTTCCCACTCCTGACTGTCTACTCACACCAAAGGGCTTCACACACGCCATCCCTCTGTCCGGAACATTCCTCAATCTCCACAATCTATTCACTTCACTCCTCCCAAGACCTCAGCTCAGTGGGACTTCATCAGATAAGCCTTTGCTTACCTCCTCAACTAAATGAAATCCCATATTCTCTGCTCTTATAACACCATTTACAACGTGATGTTTGCTATGTGTGATTTTGGATCAAAGTCTCTCTCTCTCTAGAAGCCTGTAAGGTACATGAAAGCAAGAAATATTTCTGGGTTTGTTTCTCCTTATAACCCTTTCCTGGCTCCTGGAACTGCTAATTGATCTGTTTTGTTTACCAGTAAATCCTCAATGCAAACCCTAGATAAATATGTGTTGGATAAATAAGTAAAAAAGAAAAAAAACCACTAATAATTGACATTACTAATATTCAAATGCAAGTCTACCTTAATATACTTTTTTTCCTACCATGTGGCATAGCACTGTTATATATAAT
>CAUYON010050124.1:0-14457 GCA_963573935.1 Arctocebus calabarensis
CTAGGCCTCAATTCCATGAAAGGACTGTATCCATTCATTGATACATTCATTCACCTTGCCCCTGGCGGAAGGGACTGTATTCATTCGTTTCCTGGCCAAGGAACCCATACACCTATATATACCCTGAGACTAAAGGCCTAAGGGAGGAGATGGGGAAAGACTGGGAGAGAAACAGAGAGAGCTTCTCTCTCCCCACTAGAATTCTCTCCCTCTACCAGGAGCCTTAATGTTTTCTGTATTCTTTTCTGTGAATAAATTCTGTCTTACAAAAATAAATAAATAAATAAATAAAAATAAATAAAAAACAATTAGAAATTTTTTTTCTATATTTTAGGTGCTGTGCTAGGTACTAGGCATGCAATGGTAAAAATCTCACATCCTACTCTCAAGGAACTTATAATCAGCCTGAACACCTGTCAGCATACCCTGATACGAAGTGCCACTTGAATGTCACCTAAAATTAAAAGGAAAGGGAGTCAGAAAATAGCTGCATTCCCAAGCATTAATGAATACCAGTGATCTTTTTGGGGATGTAGTGGCAAAATAAAACCGCTGGCACAATGTCACAGTCGATCATCATAAATCACTCCAGTTTATTGGTTGTGTTTATGCACTTTTCTAAAACGTATTCTGCTTGTACCCAAAGAGGCTCTTTTCTCTCTGTCTTATCCATGGCTTTTAAAGAAAAGGGGACATATCTGATTGGCGCTGAGGGTCGTCTCCTTTCTTGAACATATCTGCCTTTCTAGGTAGTTTTTTGGGGCCATTGCCCTGTCCTTTGTAGTTCAAGACCTTCAAATAATCCATACTTCACTAGCCTGGCTCAATTTATCAGTCTGATGCCCTCCAGCTCCTTATTTTTCTCTGTTCACTCTGTTGTGTATTCCTTTAACTCTTATAAAACTCCCCTCATCCTTTCTCGACAATGTATATTTGTATATATTTTATACATACACAAGCAAATATTATATATGTAATCTTCCTAACTTCTGTGGTGAGCCTCCCTTCATTAACTACACAATAAATTAACATACACAGTATATGTATTTTCATGCATATGAGAGATAAATGATGATGTTCACAGCCCACATAAGCATGTGCGTTCATTGTGGTTTGTGTGAGAAGAATTTTTAAGCTTTTAGAGATGAAGGAAAGACTAGACAAGGAAGTAATTTCCAGCACAAAAAGCAAGAATGGGAAACTGGAAAACACATGATTTCACTTTTCATGAGCTTTAGAGATTAAAAAAAAAAAACCTATTACATCTCTTTATTTTAGAGTCAGAAAAATGACACTTGTTACCATAGAAAGAAGCAAAAGGAAAATCTTTTTTGAAAGTGTAAGGATTACAGAAGAAATCAATTGAATAACTTTGTGTGTGTGTGTGTGTGTGCGTATTTAGAAAGAAATAAAGCAGAAAGATAACTGTGGGTTAAGACAGGATCAGCCAATAAAATATGCTTTGGAAGAGAAATCTGTGACTTGTAAGGAAGCTTGTATTATAATAATTTCTTTCTATAATCTGACCTGCCCACCCCTCTCAGAGCACATTCTGTCGCTTACAAAATCAGCTGTGGTCTATCAAAGTCTGCCTTCTATGAATATTAACTCATCTTCAAAGAAGCGTGTATATCCTAAATTCAAATCTATTTTGCTTTTCTAGGTAGGTAATAGATCATAACTATCTGTCTGGTTCCCTATTCCTAGCTCACTGTAACCTTCAGAGAGGGTCATTAAACTCTGAAGTCACCTCGTCCCCTGCCTGGAGGTTTAGCCTTGATGAGTTTCTCAGTCTAAGCTGATTTCCTGGGACTTATGAGTCCCAGACCACAGCACTCTCTCTGCTTCTGTTCAGAATTGCTACAGGTCTGGTTCTGACCATTCAGCCTAATGAACAATGTGTGTTCATAATTTATTTCTTTATTTCTTCCTAAATTATCCTGTAACTTTTCTCTTCTGCACATCATCCCACAGTTATCCTTCTGCTGTGAATTCTCATCTCCTAGAGGTGGGCACCTGCTCCTGAACTGAACCGCCTAATGGCACAAGCTACCCTCCCCAACCATTGTCAACTGTTGAGTCCCTTCCCTTCCCCAATGCTAAATTTTTCCGTGCCTCCTTTTCAAGTTTCTCCCTATCATTTGTTCTGCATCCAAAGTTCAGCCTGGTCTCTCTGTTTTACCTTCCTGCGCAGGCCTTTGTGTTACCAGCTGAGCAAAGTGACCACTCCCCCAGCATCTGCCAGCCATGTAGGCTGAGCTTTGCATTGTTTCCAGAGAATTGATGAGCAGACCCCCTTATGATGAGGAACACTTGCAGATAGGGAAAAACTCGTAGAGATTGTGTATTCCAACACTCATAGGAAGAAGGAAAACAATCTAATGTCGTGTACCTTGTTTCACACTTTTTGTACTAAGGAACACTCAAGGAATACATATGCGGTATAAGATTTCTGATCCCAAGACTTGGGGGGAAAAAGGCGTTAATCCCCTGAGAATAGTATGTGGTGAATGTCAGGAATCACACCATCAAAACTGTAAGACCCATCCTACAAGAGTCATTAAGCTGGGCTTTGAAAGATGCCAAAAATACATAAATAGGATAGGCAGGGAGAGAGAAGTGAACCAGCAGAAGTAGTTTAGAGTGAAATTCTTTAGGATGAGCCAAGCTCAGAATGAGAGTAGGCCATTTGGAGCAGGGCTTTGTTGCTGGGGCAAGAGAAGAAGCCAATGATACTTGTTGGAATCTATGTTGTAAAGATTCACTGCCACGGAGATTTAGGGAGAAGGATTAGAAAGCAGAACTCATGAGAGTAAGTAATATTTTTTGAACTCCATCTCAACTGTGACATTGAACTAGCAGTTCAACCCTATTGACTTCTTTTTTTTCCCCCAGCAGACAGAAATAAATGACACAAAGAGCACTTGTGTCTTGTGCCTGTAGTGACAATGGCATGCAAAATGCACAAGGAGAATGTTTCTTAAAGAACTGCAATGTAACATTTTAATATGCCTGGGTCAGTGTCTGTATTTCATCAGTTTCATAATATGCAAGTCTACTGCAGGATTTCCAAATGTTAGGTTCAGTTTTGCTTGGGGAAATAGTTATTATGTGCTTACTATGTGCCATCCTGTTCAGGGGTAGCAACATAAGTGTCCAATCAGATCCATCAAGGGTTTGAGTTAATTCTACTGCTGTGAACTTGGTGTCCAAAAAGACCAGATATTTTTTGGACCCAGATAGCTGACAGTGCCACAGAAAATCTCTGTTAGGTCTACTGTGTACTTATGGACTAATATGTCTCTTAGAATTAGACTGAACTCAAATGACCTACAGAGAACTGCAGCCCAATCTTCAATGAGGGGCTTCATGTAAAGGGACTAAGACTCCTACCCATCCCTTGCTGATTTGTTGTTCCATGAAACATGAAACAGGACAGTCTTCTATGACTGATATTCAAAGGAAGGTCCTAGAAATGATTGCCTGGAGACTAATGGCCTTTTCTTCTCACTATAAATTTAGATTGCTAATTAACCCCAAGGTGGCAAGTGCTCTAAGAAGTTACTTCTGTCAACCCAGAGAAAGCCGCTATGCTTCTGCTTCCTCCTGGCCTGTAGAGAGGACTCCCAGTGCTCTGCAGCCATGAACACTCATAACACTTATGTGCACACAGGTTATAACCCCAGTACCAGTCTTCATCCTGTTGAAAATGTAAGGGTCTAGTTATACCTTGAATTGCTTTCCTAGTGCAAAGACTCCCCCCGCAAAGCCCCATGTATGTGGCTCCATCAGCTTGCAATGGCCATATGCTTCTATACATTTCTCTTTCATTTTACTGAGGAGAGTCTTGTTTTCAGGTGCAGTAAATACAGTATCCCAACAAAATGGAACAATTAAATCTGAATCCTTAGAGTTTGCAAAAAGATCCGTTCAAATATTTCCAGGTGCTTACGGTCCAGCGGGACAGTTTCAGCTCTGTAATACATTCAGGCATCACGTTAGACACACATTAAACATTCCAGCATCTCTCTATTAGAGATAGATTTCACACACAAAGCCAAAAGATTCAAATCAGATCCTATCATCTGAGCTTCTCAGTGAATAGCACCTGAAATTAAATTACTTCATTTTGACCTAAAGCCCAGGCTGATGCTTAGCGCTTCCTTTCTGGAGCCACAGTTCACCTTCCGAGTTGTTCTCATTTCCCCTTTAGAGATGTTGTTGGCAAGTGCAGTTCCGGAAGCAGGAGATTTGTTGCATCACCAAACAGGGTCAAGCTTTCCCAAGGCAGGTGGGAAAGTGTGTGCGCATGGTGGGAAAGCAACAGCCGGCGGATTTTCAAAGCCTGATCTTGTGATCTCATCAGATCATTGGGAGGATTTTCAATCATTAATTCAAAATGCTCAGGAAAACGTCTGATTTTTTTTTTTTGATACTTCCCTATCTCTGGGAATACACATAGCTCCTTTATAGCCTCATATTAAATATAGCTTCACAAAGAAACATTGGAAATATATCTATATATTAAAACTTCCCATATCAATTGGTACAGTTTTATGTGCTTAAGCTTTTGCAAGTGTGAATTTCCGGTTCAGTTGATTTTTCTATCTGTTTTATTTGATTTGGATGATAGAGAAAAAGGTAGCCATTTACTTTACAAGAAGAACAAATATTAACAGCTACTCTGCTGGATTTTTTCCAATAAGTACTTTTTCAAATGGGGGGTGTTCGAAGTTTGACAAAATTATTAGATTGAAAGTGATATCTTTTCATTATACTAAATTAAAGTTCACTGTCACATAATTCACATTTTTACATAGATGTTGCTGTTTGAATTTGAATGAGCTAAGGCTATCTTGTAAACGCTGTATAATATATTAGCCTTAGGGCATTAACCTGAGAAATGGAATTAGTTTGATTTAGAGAGCTTAAGCTAAATCCAAGTTTTAGATTTGTCTGTAAACAGAGGATTGCCATTGTTTTTCAAAACTTGCTATGTTTCTACAGCTAAGATTATACTACAGTGAAATGACATAAAATAACAAAACAGGAAAAAATAAATCTCACATAGGAAATTGATTTTGATATTTATTATAATTTTGTAACTACACAATCCTCTTGTCAACTTTAACTCCTATTTCCAGTTTGATTTGGCTGTGTTACGACATAACTAAAAGTGGGGCATGACTTTGTAGAAAGAGCTCAGAGCTAAGGGCTCTGTTCTAGAACTTTCACTCACTGGAATAGATGCTTCATCTCTTTAGATCACATGGTTATCCCTAGGAAGATGGACACATGATTTCTGAGGATATGTTACTTAGTAGGCTATGCTATTCCCCTGAAAATTATTATGCTAGCTATGATAATACTGCCTATGGCCCTCATTATTACTATGTAAATGTAAAATAAAATTGTCATAATCATAAAGGCATAAGTCATGAGAACCATTGTGGGATAGCAAAATGCATCAAGTTTCTCAGTATCTTTGTCTTGAAGACTTTGTTTTAGGTTGATTGTGGAGATATTGCTCTGGATATTTTGAAGAAAGCATGGTACCCAGAACCCAAATAATAAGATCTCTACACAAAAGAGTGATATAATGTCATATAAAGCACTATTCTTAACCTGAGTCTAGAGATTAGAGTTCTGTTTTTCTTGAAGTTGACTGAAATGAAGTCCCAAGACACTTTCATGATTCTGCCCAACAGTTTAAACCAAGTTCTTTGTAATAGCCCCTGGTAACAAATCCTAAAAGAAAAAAAAATCCAAAATTTAAACAATTCTATTGTATGAAAATTAGACATCAACAAAGTGTAGATTCACATACACATCTATGTGTCAGTGTAAGAGACCCCAAGGGGATCTCAATGCACAGACTTTTAAAACTTTCTAATAATTCACCAAATATGACTATTCTTTCAAGGAGAATTATATGAAAAGGAAAGTTTCAGAATCAATGCAGTAAAAGAGAAAAAGAAGAAAGCTGGAAGATTAGTCAAGATTTCTCTAGTAGGGAGGGATGTCTTTGCAGAGTTCAGGAGTTTAGAGCTGAATAAAAGCATTCAGAATATGGGATAAAATACAAAAAGATGATTCTTTACCTCTGCCCATCCCCTGATACAATTATCCAAGTAAACTGAACTTGCATCTACAAGATGATCTACCATTTTCATTTGGCACAAAGTTTTCTTAACCAATACAAAATGTACCCGCCCATGTGCGGGAGTAGAGAAATGAAGCTAACATTTGTTGATTGGTATTTATTTTTCACCCTTAGACATTGTACATAGGCAAACTCATTTATTTCTTACACTTTTCAGACACCAAATGTGAGCTACTTACAGGAAAAATCAGAGAAATGGTTCAATGCATCATCTAGCATCAGCTGAGAGAGATCCTCACATTTTCCTGCTTTCCTTTTAGAAAGACTTAATACCTCAGGAGGTCCAGAGAAGTTCCTCCTCCATTGCTATTTAGAGAGGAAGAGTCACAGAAGAGCCCGCCATCATCCTGGGGCAGGAATCTCCTTAGTTGGGCGTCTGTAATTACTTCACCATTGGTTGTGCTCAGAATCACTATATTGTAAAATTCAAGGAAACTATTTACATTGTGATCTATGTGAATGGTAGGCTGGGAGCCACCCTCACATGGAAAAAAAATCATTTTATCAAAAAGACATCTGTGCTCAAATATTTATTGCAGCACAATTCATAACTGCAAAGATATGGAATGATCTTAAGTGTCCATTAATACACAAGTGGATAAAGAAAATGTCACACACACACACACCATACACACTATGGAGTGGTACTCAGCCATGAAAAAGAATGAAATAATGTCATTTTTTAGCAATTTGGATGGAATTGGAGACCATTATCCTAAAGTAAGTGCCTCAGGAATGGAAAAACAAATGTCACATGTTCTCACTATTAACTGGGAGCTAATTGGTGGGCACACACGGGCAGACAGAGATGTAAAGGTCATGGGGAGAGGTGAAGCTGGGCGGGAAACATCATTATTCAGGTGATGAGTGCACTGAAAGACTTAATTTAAGCATTATAAAAGGTATAAATATAACAAAACCATTTCTACTCCCTTAATATTTTGAAATGGAAAAAATTATGTTTCTCCCCTCATTCAGGCCCTGATTAATTCCCATACAAATATGCCGTCACCTCCAAAGTGACCTCTCAACTACCGGGCTCCCTCCTCCTGCTTATTTTCCTTCTTGAAGAATTATTTTTTCTAAAATAATGTTTTTTTTCCCATAGAAACTCTGTAGAAGTAGCATTTCATTCAAGACCCTTCCAATTCGTTAACATCATTTTACCCTTACCTCCCACTATGTCTTATATCCACTCAACATTATGGCCATACTATATGTCACAGAACATGAAGCAGCAGAATGTCATCAAAATTTCCATAATTTGTGTCCTGTTGAAGGTAGACACTGTGTATTAGACACCTCTTCAAGTTCCTAGTGCTAGCACATCCTCGGGTAGATTGTAGACAATAAACAAATACTTGTCAAATAAGTTGTACATCACTTTCCAAATATGTCTCCCTTCCCCTGGTCTTCTTTCTCTCTCCACAATAAAGTCCTACTCAGATTTCCTATTTACAAACCTTCAGTGGAATTTCATCATATATAGAATAACTATGAACTTTTCCATCCTGGGATCCAAGGCAGCCATGATTTCCTCTTCATCTATATATCCAGTCCTTTATTCGCATTTAATCATCCTTGTCCCTTCTGATAGCACACATTATGAGTTATACTTTAGTAGCTCCCTGAACATTCTCAATTTTTCATTCCTGCCTTTAGACAGGGTGGCCATGAATTATGTGTGTAACTGTAAATTGCACACAACTTTATGCACACAAACTTTATGACCATCCTGTAGAGGCTATTATCACATCTTAGACTGACATTTTCATGTCCACCTGTTATAGTCCTAATCTTTCTGAAAGGCCCAGTTCACCTAAGAAGCTGACTCAGATTTCCCTATGCAAAACTAAACTGCAAATCTTGCTAGGTGTGATAGCTCTACATCTGTACATTTTCTACTGTAACAAGCAATTAGTGCTTTGAATTAGAATGAATTGCTTATGTCTGTCTCTCCCACTAAAATGGAAATTACTTGTCTGCATAAACTATATCTTAACTCTACATATACCTAAAAGCGCCTAATACAATACTATGAGCATCATAGTTTCTCAACAAATAATGTTGATGTGAATTGAAAAGCATTAAATTTAATATCAAAGTAGGGTTGTTGGTGAGAAGGAAAGACTATATATGTTTTATTACTTTAATAAATTTATAAAGTTTTCCAAAGAATAAGGTTAATGATACAGCACCAAAATAAAAACAGGTAACTTTCATTTTATGATACATTATAAAAATCAAGCCATAAAAATTTGAATCTGCTTAAATTTGAATGATTCTGGATGCAATTCATTTGGTGAGTGTGAATAATAGCACTGGAAATGCATTTGCATATTTGCAATAGGATTCTTATCACCCTCATTTGTTAGGTATCAAAAGCCAGTATTCCATCACCCACATTGGGAAATGGGTTGACATAATTCCCCCAAATGCAAATTTTACACAACACAGTGGAAAAGACTATGGCTTAAGTGGTATGCATTTTGAGTACAATTTATTCTTTCATTCACTTATTCATTTTTTCTTTCAAAAGCAGCACTATTAAAGATGAATGACAATATTATTGCATTATTCTGTTCATTATCATTACCTGAGCTACAAATAGTCACTTAATTTTATTGACGTATATAGGACTCTGTCATAGCATATAGAAGAGGAATTTTCCTTCTGACTTGGAAGAACTTATCTGTCATGCTGTGAGTGGACCCAGGAGCTAGGACCTGAGAGTGGCCTCTAGGAGCTGAGAGTGATTCCCTGCTGACAGCCAACACGAAAACAGGGAACTCATTCCCATAACCACAAGGAACTGATTTCTGCCAACAACCTGTGTGTGCTTGGAAGGGCACCGTGAGCTCCCAAGGAGAGCAGAGAATAGCTGATACCCTGAGCAGAGGAGCAACTATACTGTGGCCAGACTTCTGACTGACAGAAACAATTACATAATAAATGTGCGCTGTGTTAAGCTACTATATTTATGATGATCTGTGAAACAACATAGAAGACTAATTGAAGGGGCCGAGGAATTCACATTTGCCAGTTCAGCCAGGCATCTACTGTGCTTGAGGCACTCAGTTAGACAAAGAGCACATATTATCTTATTTAATCCTCACAGCTGCCCTCTGAAGAAGCCTTTACTATCTCCAACCTGTAGGGTAGGGGAATAATTCTCATTATATAAAGGAAGAAACTAAGAGTGAGAAAGGCCAAGTGATGCAAAAGTGGTACATAGCCAGGAAGTAATTAGGCTGAATAAAATATACATTCTGTAATGTCAAGTCCAGTGTTATTTCTGTGATAACTACGGTCACATGAAAATGTAACAAGTCAGTCGTACAAAAGAGCACTGGATGAATCAGCGAATCAGCATGAAAGGAAATACCAAGAAGAAAATGAGGTGCCATGTCAGGCAAGGATATTTAGGAAATTTGATGGAAAATGTGAGATTTCTGATGAGCCTTAAAGGTGGGTGGAATTTTCCAAGGGGAAAGAGATGATGATTACAGGCATCCAGAGAGGGGAAATGGCAAAGTTCTGAAAGTCCAGTTGATAATGCAAAGCGCATTGAGAGAGTAAGCTAGTAATGGCAAGTTGGGGGACATGGGTAAGAAAAGTTTTGTGTAGGCAAGTTTATGGCATGGTCATAAAAATAATGAGGACTTTGGAATATGTTGAGGGGTATAAAAGGTAAAATTATTTTTTTTATACACTATATATTAACATCATGAGGTGAGAGAACATGTGTTATCTTAGTGCTCATACCTTACATTTACTTGATGGCAATGAAAATAATTATGTCTTGGAAAAAAAATTCAGGTTAACGACTGGTAGAGTGTGTGAGTCCTAATTGGCTGGTATCAGCTGACACCAGGATTAAGGGTAGAGTGAGAGAATACTTTGACTGGGAATTTTTTGCTTAGCTAAGTGAGGAAAGAGGAGAAAAGAGAAGTGTGAAAAAGAATAAATGTTTGTCCTACTCAAAAATGACGTTGAACTTCGGTTGCTATTGTGGTAATGGTATGATCCATGTCTTTAGAAGAGGAGAAGTTCAGGAACCTCTGCTTTCTTGACCTTTCTGCCTTCTTCCATGTGAGGATATGATGTTCCTCGCCTTTGGAGGAAGCAGAAAGAAGGTGCTGGCAAGATTCCAGAACCTTCATCTTGGACTTCCAAGCCTTTAGAACTTCAAGAAAATAAATTTCCATTTCTTTATAAAGTACCCAGTATCAGATATTCTGTCATAGAAGCACAAACAGACTACAACATAAGGCATGAGCAGGATGGATGGAGAAATTACCAGTGGAAGAGATTTAACCCTTCACAATCTCAAAACCGTATTGAGATAGCAAGAATACAAATAAGAACATATTTGAAGCCTGGGATGTTAATATATTTCTTAAATGACATAAAGTGGATTTAGACTGTGGAATACACACACAACAGTGCAGAACATATAACCCTCAACCTGGCACATATGTAGGTGAAGGCTGAAGGAATTAGAAGGTATTCTGTTCAGGATAGAGAGCCCACATGCCAAGAACTGGTAGGTATGGACAGCAACAGTGTTGGGACAGAAGTCATGGCAGATAATTAAAAGACTATCTTAAAGAATAGCTAAACAATAAGGCTTTTTCTTTGGATTTCAAAGGCCACATGAGGTCACTTCCCTCCAAAAAAAATAATCCTTAGAATTCCCCAGACTATTAAATATGGGTAGGTTAAGGCTCAGAAATTGACCTAAAGCAAAGGCTTCAGTTGTTCTGTCCTGTCCTTTTCATTTAGAAAAGTAACACATTAGGGTAGGAAACCCATAAGAGCTACATAATTAATCAATGCAGGCTTCTATTCATTTTTACAGATAGAAAACCAAAAAGGTCACCACGTACTTGAGAAAAATAAATAGCCTTGAACAGAAGAACCAAGAGAAACCAAATGAACAATTCATTCCAGAAATAATTAAGAGAGTGGAGATTTTAATAAATACTTCAGGAATAAAGTTAGTAGGATCTAAGAATATATTACCATCTCTAAAATAAACAGGCTGCTGAAGAAAAAGAATATCAGGAAATAACAGGGTTCTAAGAAATTCAAAAAGAAACGTTGCATCTCTGCTCCTCTGAGGATGTAGAAAGCCACAGACGGTGTTTCTCTCACCCTAACAATAATAAGCCTTGTAGTGCACAGAATTATATGTATTTTTCTCCTGAGTCATCACAGATGCTGAGGCAGGACCGGGGAATTGAGAACCCCTCTTACCACACCCTGGCAGTCTGGCTAAGCAGGGATGCAGAGAAACCCTCTTGGTAGCAGAAAGCTGCCACTGCAGCATGAAACCTCTGGTAATTCAGGCCTTAGGCTATGCACAGGACAGCAGTAGAAGGAATTTGAGGCCAGCCATGGTGGCTCACACCTATCATCTCAGTACTTTGGAGGCTGAGGCAAGAGGATTGCTGAAGGCCAGGAGTTTGATTCCAGCCTGGGCAACATAGCGAGACTCTGTCCCTACAAAAATTTAACAAAAAAAAAAGCTAGGTATGACAGTATATTCCAGTAGTCCTAGGAACTCTGGAGGGTAAGGTGGTAGGACTCACCTGATCCTGGGAGCTAAGGATCGCCATGACCATTGATGCTACTATTGCACTCAGGCCTGGGCAACAGAGCAAGATTCTGTCTTTAAAATAAAATGGAAATGAAAAGAAGAATTTGAAATCTATCTGGTACCCTGTTAGGTTTACTAAAATGTGGAACAAAAATATGAAATCGCAGGGGCTGTGGCAGGCAGGAAGACTCCGAGGACTGTGTAGCCTCAGAACCCAGGCCCACCCCACTCCAGGAGCTGAGGGGGGCAGGAGCAACCCACCTCAGGATGTGCAGCCTCCGGACCCAAGCCCGCCCCACTCCAGGGGCTGCGGTGGGCGTGAGCGACCCCGTCGTGGGCCATGCCACCTCAGACCCAGGTTAACCTCCTGCCCCCGACACCAATGGACATGAGAGACCCTGCAGGGAGTTGAGCCACCTCAATATCCAAGACCACCCCACTCTAAGGACTCCTGCAAACACACGAGACTCCACCGCAGGCCATGCTGCCAAAACCCACAGTCTGCCTTGGCCAGTGCTGCCCCAGCCAGGGTCTCTGGTAGCTGCACAACCTGTGTCCTCCCTCCAGTGCCCTCACTGCTTCCTCAACAGCCCCATCCACCTGCCCAGGGACTCAGGAAGTCACACAACCCTGTACCCTCCCTCCAAGGACCTCCCTATCTCTCTGCAGCTCCCTCCTCTCGACCAGAGACTGCTGGAGTCACCCACTCTGGTTGTCAAAGCCAGGCAGTGCCAGAACCATGGGCACCATCCCCAGCCCTGCTGCTGGACCTGTGTGTGACACGCTCCACTCTGGAGCTGCTCCCACAGCCACAACTCCCTGGCTGGGGCAGCCCCAGAGGAGCTACACTAGGTCACTGCCTACAAATATCTTCCAATAGAGTGATCCTGCCAGGGTCCAATCTTGGAGAGACGCCTCCCCAACTCTGAGGACAGTCAGAGGAAATGGCAAAAAAAAATCATGGGGCGGAATCAACGGAAAAACTCTGGCAATCTGAATAATCAGAGTAGATCAACTCCCCCAAGGAACGACAAGGTAGATACAGCACAAGATCCCTTGCATAAGCAAATGGCTGAGATGTCAGAAATCGAATTCAGAGTCTGAATTGCAAATAAGATTAGCGGAATGGAGGAAAAGACAGAATTAGAATTTCAAGAAGTAATCCAAAAGATGACCCAAAAGACGTCTCAAGAATTGAACGAATTCAAAGACAAAATTACCAAAGATTTTGACACATTGAGACAAGAAGTGGTAGCCCTCAAAGATCTGAGAAACACAGTAGAATCCCTCAGCAACAGAATAGAGCAAACAGAAGACAGGATTTCTGACATTGAAGACAAAGCTTTCAAACGCTCCCAAACATACAAAGAGGAAGAGAAACGGAAGGCAAAAACGGATCACTTCCTCAGCCAGGTCTGGGATAACTTGAAAAAAAACAATATTTGCCTTATATGGATACCTGAAAATGAAGAACTGTTGTCAAAAGGCACAGAGTCTCTTCTTTATGAGATTATGAAAGAGAACTTTCCAGACATGCCAAGAGATTATGAAATTCAGATAGTAGACAGTTGCAGAACCCCAGCATGACTCAACGTGAATAATTCATCCCCCAGGCACTTCATATTTAAGTTCACTAACGTTAATATGAAGAAGAAAATTCTGAAAGCAGCCAGACATAAGAAATCCATCACCGATAAGGGAAAGAATATTAGAATAACTGCAGAGCTCTCTGATCAAACCTTTCAAGCTAGAAGAGAATGGTCATTGACTTTTAATCTCCTAAAACAGAATAACTTTCAACCTAGGATCCCATACCCAGCTAAACTGACTTTCATTTATGATGGAGAAATTAAATACTTTAATGACATCCACATGTTGAAGAAATTTGCTGTAACTAAACCAGCTCCCCAAGATATTCTCAGACCTATTCTCCATAATGACCAGTGTAATCCTCACAAAAGTAAACTCACCCAGAATTTCTTACCAAATTCCAACTTCTACAGTGATAAAAGGATTAAAGATGTCCACTGGACTTTCTAAAGACTTATCGTTATTTTTTATAAATGTGAATGGTTTAAATTTTCCTCTAAAGAGGCATAGGTTGGGTGACTGGATACAAAAACTCAGGCCAGATATCTTCTGCATATAAGAAACTCATCTTACCTTAAAAGATAAATATAGACACAAGGTGAAGAGATGGTCATCTATATTCCAGGGAAATGGAAAGCAGAAAAAAGCAGGTGTAGCAATCCTATTCAAAGATACAGTTGGCCTTAAACCAACCAAAATAAGGAAGGATAAGGATGGACACTTCATATTTGTTAAAGGTTCTACTCAATATGATGAGATTTCAATTATTAATATTTATGCACTCATCCAGAATGCGCCTCAATTTATAAGAGAAACACTAACAGACGTGAGCAACTTGATTACCTTCATCTCCATAGTAGTCCGAGATTTTAACACCCCTTTAGCAGTGCTAGACAGATCCTCCAAAAAGAAGCTAAGCAAAGAAATTTTAGACTTAAACTCAACCATCCAACATTTGGATTTAACAGACATCTATAGAACATTTCATCCCAACAAAATTGAATACACGTTCTTCTCATCAGCCCACGGAACATACTCCAAAATTGATCACATTCTAAGTCACAAGTCCAACCTCAGCAAATTTAAAAGAATAGAAATTATT
>CAUYON010050125.1:0-22775 GCA_963573935.1 Arctocebus calabarensis
CTACGTACATCTGAGCTGGCGGGTTCGAATCCACCCCAGGCCCGCCAAAACAACAATGACGGCTGCAACCAAAAAATAGCCGGGCGTTGTGGTGGGCGCCTGTAGTCCCAGCTACTTGGGAGGCAGAGGCAAGAGACTCACTTGAACCCAGGAATTGGAGGTTGCTGTGAGCTGTGATGCCACAGCACTCTATCCAGGGTGACAACTTGAGGCTCTGTCTCAAAAAAAAAAAGAATTCAAATATTAGGTTTATTAAACATAAATGTTGAAATAATTAAAGTGTTCAAGGAATTGAAAAAATAGAAAATTTTGCAAAGAAATAAAAACTATGAAAAACGACTAAATAAAAATTCTAGATCTTAAAATTAAAATACTTAAAATTAAGAACTTAATAGTATAAGTTTAACATCAAATTAGACAAACCTAAGGAGAAAATTAATGAATTGGAAGAAAATTCCAGAGGAGAGGGGAGGAAAACAGAGGGTATGATTGCTAAGAATCTTCTGAAACAGATTAAAGACTTCAAGTCACAAATCATAGAGTGCAAAAAATGTAAGCAGGATAAGTAGAAAGAAAACCACACCTAGACAAATCTTAATAAAATCCCTAGAAACCCAAGTAAAAAGTTTTAAAAGCAGCCAGAAGAAAAAAGACACTTTAGTTTCAAAGGAACAATAATTTTATTGATAACTGACTTCATAATAGAAACAATGAATGCCAGAGGAATCCCCAAATAAGTGCCAACCTAGAATTCTCCATAGAGCAAACATATACTTCAAAAATGATGGTAAACTAGATTTAATTTCAGACAAACAAAAAGTGAAAGAATTTGTTGCCAATATATGTAGAAAAATAGTAACAACAAATACTAAAGGTAGAGAAAAATGAGAAATGAAAGCTCAGAGATGCAGAGAGGAAAAAGTAACAAAAAGTAAATTATATGGGTAAATCTCAGTAACTATTAATTCTATTAATACAGGTAGTTTCCATGGAGAAATTAGTCTGGACCTTATTCATCTTCAATCCCATAGTTCCATGCAGTCTACAGGTATTCAGGATATGTTTGTTCCACCAACTAACAGTGAGACACGTAGCATGTAAATATGGAGGAAGATTAAGGGAGCACTTACCTCTTTAACATATGGCATGTATTTTTCATCCAGACCATATGAACCATATTCATTCTCAATCTGCACAGCAATGATGGGGCCACCCTTGTTATACTGAGGGTCAAGGAAATGAGAGTTTGAGAGTGAGACTAAGGGTGGGAAAAGACTGGATTTTCTAAGTCTGCAGTGCCATCACAATAACACACTCCTAAAGTCAACCTCAAGTTGCAATATGGTTCTGGCAATTTCTCTCACTCGATAGTTGGCAGTCACCTCCAGAAAGAAGTCATATACTCAGAATCCTGCCTTTCCAAATATCACCTAAAGAATTAACTCCCCTTATTTTTTCCCTAATTCAATCCATTAATCATGGGGCCTGTAACTTTCACAACCATCTTTCTGCCTAAGCACCAGGAACACCATCAATGGCTAAGGTGATTGTCATCCTAGGGATTATGTCCTCTCCTGTGTTGGTACAGCTCCCTTCTGTCTGTATCTCCACCTCTTTCTTTACTGAAACTTTCTCTCTCGTCATTTAGAATTGACCTAAGGCCTTAGGTTTTAGATAGCTTTCCTGGACCACTTCCCCCTCTGCTCTCTTCATTGTCTTAGCCAAACTTTGTGAATTATTTTCTTCCTCACTCTTGACCCCTCCTCTCCTACTCACTGTGGCCTCACTTTCACTCTTTCCATATCACCAAAATTATTAATATTGATCTTTTTGTTAAATTCAGTCACAAAATTTTCGTCTCAATTTAATTGTTCTTTTAGTAACATTTGATACGTTTGGCCATTTTTTTTCCTTCGTGAAACCCTCACTTCTGTAACCCATTCTCTCTTAACTCTGGTCACTCTTCCTCAGCCTCCTTTGTGGGCTCCTTTCGTCCCACTCACCTCTTAACACTGGTGCTTTTTATGGTTCTTTGTTAATTCCAATCCTGTGCTGGTCGCAGCCCCTTCTGCCTCATGATGATGTCCTTTGACAAGTACCTTTAAATTTTCCTTCCTTACCATCCCTTTCTGCTAATGTCAACATACCCAGTTATCTCATATCTTCATAGCTCTCTCAACTCAAACTCTGAGTCAGCTAGCATTTTTTCTGTCCACATCTTGCACCTGCCACATCCCAGGCAAATTTCATTGTGCACACTTTGTACTTCCTCTCAACCTACTCTTGGAACACATGAGACAACCATGAGGTACCCTCTCCCAGATAAGAAAAATACTGTTGACCCGTAAGAATTAAACTCATCCCAGGAATGCAAATACCAATCTGGACAACACCTGTGACTATTTGTAAGAGTGACTGAAGTGTTTGCACACCAAAAACTGACTACTATGACCTAGGAGAAACTTTAGATGGAGAAGGCTGAACTGGGAGGGTATTTAGTAATCTAGAAATAACTGGCTACTTATAATCCCTGATAAAGGCTAAAAAGAGGACACAAAGCCTAAAATAGTGTTTCTCAAACTTTAACTTGCATATCCCCTCCTGATGAACATTGAACAACTTTTGCAAAACCTGCTTCTCCCACCCCCCTTTTATCCAACCAATGAGAAATCCAGCAGACTAGAAAACAGAAAAGAGGAAAGATCCAGAAGTTGACAGTACCTGGAATTATCTGTATCATCTGACTCTAGTAAGTACAACTAAAAATTCTAAAAGAAAGACATTCATTAGTAAAGAAGTGCTGATTCAAGAGGCTGATAGAATGTTCCCGAGTCCTCCTAACCTCCTCATGACCTGATTTCATGCTCACTAAGCAACCTTCTGATTGGTAATTTAGTTTTCTAGTCAAGAGTTTTAAAACTAAGGAGTCCTAAATTAGAAATGCTAAATTCTGGTCTAACAACATTTAGTAGAATTTTGTGCAAAGATGAAAATATTCTATATTTGCACTGCCCAATAGGCAGTGGTGGCAACTGGCCATGTGTGGCTACTGAGTACTTGAGATTTGGCTGGTGTGAATGAGAAACTAAATTTTTAATTTCATTTAATTTTAATGAATTTAAATTTAAATAGCCACATGTGGCCATGGTTATCATATTGGATAGGGTAATTCTGGTCTCAGCAAAGGCCATTCCCTACTACACCACACATAGCACATTGATTTATGTTCTTCAGTCACTTAGGAATTTCTTTCATTCTTCTTTTTTTTTTTTGCCTTTTTGTATTGTTTAGGATTCATTGAGGGTGCAAAGAACCATGTTACACTGATTGCATTTGTTAGGTACATTTCCTTTTATAATTGTGTCATACACCATGACTCTCCATTCCCCTCGCTCCTCCCTGTTCCCTCATTCCCCTACACCCCCCACCATGTATTCGGTCATATACTGCCTTCATATTAGAATAGAATACACTAGATTCTGGCTTCTCCATTCTTGTGATGCTTTACTAAGAAGCATCCCTCCACCTCCATCCAGGTTAATACAAAATACAAAAGATGTAAAGTCTCCATATCCTACAATGGCTGAATAGTATTCCATGGTATACATATACCACAGCTTGTTAATCCATTCTTGGATTGGTGGGCATTTAGGTTGTTTCCACAATTTGGCAACTTTAAATTGAGCTGTGATAAACAGTCCACTTAGGAGTTCCAATGGTTTCCCTGGGTCTAATTAACTTTGAAACACCCATAATGTCAGGAATCAACTCTGGCACTAGTAAATTCAAACCATGTGGCGCCTTCCCCTGGCCATGTGCAAGCCTTGCCATTGCCCCCATTCTTTCTATAGTATCTCCTTCCAACGATCCCCGTGAGGATAAAATATGCTAAGTAAATCTTAATTACCTTAATTAAAAGGTGCAAAAGTTGATACCTAATAGATGTTATGTACTTATTACTCTTCTCTGCTCATTTTCTACCTTATATCTATATAATTCAGTGGTTCTCAACCTTCCTAATGCTGCAAACCTTTAATACAGTGCAAAGGGGTCGTGACCCACAAGTTGAAAACGACTGATATAGTCTATTATATGTCTTCCAAACACTTTAGAAATATGGTGGCATTATTTCCCCTTAAACAATGAGTATGGATGACACAATGATTTTTATTGCAGAGAGGTTTATCAAGAGCTAAGTATATTGCAACTCTTACAAAACCACTGATCTAAGTTTATCTGTATAAGCTACTATTTCTGAAGGACTAATGAGGCTATCTTTAGGGGGGAAAAATGCAGGCATTTTGAAGATAATCATTAATTTCCTGTTTACGGCAATGGAGAGAGCAAGTAAATAATGGTTAAGGTGAAACAAAAGTACACAGAATGAGGTGCCAAGTGTCCTTCCAGGAAAAATGTAAATCTAATATGTGAGTTTGTTCAGTTGGGCAGTAGGTGGAGAAAAGGCATAAAAGAAGAACAATTAAAACCTGCCATTTCACATACAGAATTAGAATTAACTGTTGCATATGCCTCTTCCTTCAGAGTATACAGAAAATAAGTTAGCCCACCCAGGAAACCAATCCAGGCAATTACTTCCCTTGGCCATCCAGATAGGGGCTTGGGTTTTACCTGGTGTGGCACTACCCTGGAAATCAGCTCGTCAAAATAGCGATTCACTGCTTTAGTGAAGCCCTTGTAAGTTGTTCTCAGCTTCATTTTCTGGTCCTTGAGTAACCAGCTATAATTGGAAAGGTGAAACAGCAAAAGACTTGGAAAGGGAGACAGCAAAAAGAATGTTCAAGCATAAGATGCTGGAAATTGCGGACAACCCAAATTTGCACAGCCACACCAGAACAGTATATGATGAAGGGTTAATACAACTTTAAGAAAAAGCAGTCATGAGCTGTCAACTCTTTCCTCAAAACATAAATAGACGTTGTATAAAATGACACTATCTGGAGTAGAGCTCATCAAAACACGACCCCCAGGCCAAATCAGATCTGCAGTCCATTTCTGCAAATAAAGTTTTATTGTCACAGAGCCATACTCTTTTGTTTCCATGTTGTCATGACTTGTCTACCAGCAAGATTGAGTCCTTGCAAGAGAGACAATATTCTTATGTTGTCTACGAAGCCTAAAATATTTATTATCTGGCTTTGTTATAGAAAAAGTTTGCCAATCCTTCTTCTAGAATAAGACTTTTTTCCCAAAAAATTTAGGAGGTACAAGTGTTTTTTGTTACATGGATAAATTTGATCATGCTGAAGTCAGGATTTTCAGTTTATCAGAATAGTGTATGTTTCACCAGATAGGTAGATTTTTATCTATTACTCTGCTTCCTCTCTCCCCCTTCTTAATTTTTAATGTCCCTTATACCATTTTATTATACCATATAGCCCTTATTTTACTCCCACATAAAAGTGAGAACAAGGGGTATTTATTTTTCCATTCTTGGTGTACTTCGGAATCATGGCTTCCATTCAAATTGCTGCAAAAGACATTATTTCATTTTTTATGGCTGAGTAGTTCTCCATGATGTGTATGTGTGTGTACACACACACACCACAATTTATTAATCCCCTCATGAATTGATGGAATACTTACATTGGTTCCATTCCTTTGTAATTGTGAATTGTGCTGTGATAAACATTCAGGTACAAGTGTCTTTTTTATAATAACTTCCTTTGGGTAGATACCTAATAGTGGTATTGCTGAAGCAAATGGTAAGTCTAGGGGCTGGGTGCAGCAGTTCACACCTGTAATCGTAGCACTCTAGTAGGCCAAGGCAGGTGGATCACCTGAGGTCAAGAGTTCAAGACCAGCTTGAGCAAGAGTGAAATCCCATCTCTACTAAAAATAGAAAAACTAGCCAGGTGTTGTGGTAAGAGCCTATAGTCCCAGCTTCTCAGGAGACTGAGGCAGGAGGATATCTTGAGCCCAGGAGTTTGCAGTTGAGCTATGATGACTCCATAGCACTCTACCCAGAGCAACAGACTAAGACTCTGCCTCAAAATCTCCAAACAAATAGTAAGTCTGCTCTTAGTTTTTGAGGAATCACCATGGTGCTTTCCATAGTGGTTGTACTAGTTCACATTCCGACCAACAATGTATAAGCATTCCCTTTTCACCACATCTGTGCCAAAATCTATTGTTTTTTAATTTTTTAGTAGTGGCCATTCTGACAGGGGTAAAACAGTGGTATCTCATTGTGGTTTTCATTTGCATTTCCCTGATAATTAATGATGTTAAACATTTTTTCATGTTTTTAAGACCCCCCATAAACAAAAATAGCAACAACAAAAATTAGTAAATGGGACTTAATTCCCAAAAGGTTTCTGCACATCAGGGAAGTAATCAACAGAGTAAAACACCTACAAAATGGGAGAAAACATTTGCAAACTATACATCCAACAAAGGGCTAATATCCAGAATCTACAAAGAACTCAAACAAATCAGTGAGAAAAAAACAAATAGCTCCATCAAAAAGTGAGCAACAAGCCTGGCGCAGTGGCTCACACCTATAATCCTAGCACTCTGGGAGACTGAGGTGGATGGATTACTTCAGCTCAGGAGTTGAAGACCAGCCTGAGCAAGAGGAAGACCCTGAATCTACTAAAATAGAAAAAGCAGCTGGGCATTGTGGTGGGCGCATATAGTCCTAGCTACTCGGGAGGCTAAGATGAGATCATTTGAGTTGAAGAGTTTGAAGTTGCTGTGAGCTACGACCCCATGGCTCACTCTACCCAGGGTGATAGAATGAGACTGTCTCAAAAAAAATTCTTTTCTTAATGTAATGTAAAAAACAACAAAAAACCCTGCAAATACCATACTATCCCTAATATTTTAAAGATCATTTTCTATGTAAAATGGATGAAATAGTCAGGTAAAAAAATATACATAGAAACAAAGCTAAACACTATGTCTAACTTGCATTTGAGTGTGCTTGGGATCCACATGCAATCAATGACCAGGGACCCTCCAAGTACAACTTACCTGGGCAGGCCTCCAAGGTCTATGTCACTACCGATGTAGGGGCCTGGACACAGAATCACCCAGAGCCCCACTTCTGAAGCCATGCCTATAAAATCCCTGGAAAGCAAAGCAACAACAGTAACTTCACAGCAAAGGTGAGGTCTGGAATCGCTGCTATGTTTCTTTCCATGCTTTCTTCTGAGGTTGGAACAGTTGGAACTCCCAGCCTGGCCCACAACAGTCCATGTCGGAGACCCAGGGAGATGGGGGCACAATACTCAGCAAGAAATAGGCTCACCCAAGGCACCCACAGAAAGGCATTAAAGTGAAAGTCCAGGAATCCTAAATCCAACTCCAACCTTCCCATCCAAATCTATTCCTCCCTGCATTCCTTATGTCCATGAGCAACACCCAGGAAGCCACCAGAGGCAGAAACCTACAAATCATCTTCGTGTCTCTTCCTCACCTCCTGCTATCAATCAGGCATGTCTGTTCCTCCAACTTAATGTTTTCAAATTTCAAATTCCTCTGCATTCCTATTGCTATCACATTGAGTACTGAGTACCTGAGCTATCACACTGGCTCAAGTACTCAACATTTAACGTGTGAGTTATTAGAATGGTTTCCTTCCTTCATTCTTACCTTCTTCCAAGATTTTTCCAATTGCTATCAATAAACAATATGATCATCATCAATAGGAACTAGCATGGATTTTGTATCAGCGGTAGGCACTCAAGCTGAATTCTTTAAGTTTATTGTTTTGACAATTCTATGAGAAAGGTATGATACTGAAAATATTGAATATTTTCTCCACTTTGCAGATAAGATCGTAAAAACTTTGAGATTCATAAAGGTCACATTTTTAATAAATGGAAGAACTAAAATTAGAACTCAGGCAGAGAGCCTCTAAAAATGAAATCTTAACTACTATGCTATGTTACCTCTTAAAATTACTGTCACAATGATCTTTTTAAATGTAAATATGAACTTCCCAAATTAAAATCCTTCACTCTGGGAGGCAGAGGCAGGTGGATTGCTTGAGCTCAGGGGTTTAAGACCAGCCTGAGCAAGAGCGAGACTCCAAAAATAAAAAAACTGAGACAAGATGATTGCTTCAGGCCAAGAGCTTCAGGTTGCTATGAGCTATTATGCCCCAGCACTCCATTCAGGGTACCAGAGTGAGACTCTGTCTCAAAAAGTAAAAAATTAAAATTCTTGAAATGATTCCCCAACACTCACAGAACAGATTTCAAATTTTTTCTTTTTTTTTTTTTTTGAGACAGAGCCTCAAGCTGTCACCCTGGCTAGAGTGCTGTGGCATCACAGCTCACAGCAACCTCCAATTCCTGGGCTCAAGCAAGTCTCTTGCCTCTGCCTCCCAAGTAGCTGGGACTATTGGCGCCTGCCACAACGCTCGGCCATATTTTGGTTGCAGCCGTCATTGTTGTTTGGCTGGCCTGGGCTGGATTCGAACCCACCAGCTCAGATATACGTGGCTGGCCCCTTAGCCCGTGAGCCACAGGTGCTGAGCCCAGATTTCAAATTCTGAAGCATGATAGATAAGGCCAGGATCTGGACGCTGGTTACTTTTTGACAGTTCTTTTACTACCAACTAGTAGGAGAGCCAACTATTAGGAGACCATTTCTTATACTCCCCAGAAATATTATACAATGTGTGGCAGAAAGTTAATTGCCCATGTGTTTAAAAGGGGCCATGCAGCTGACCTTGAGCCAATAAAAATGTGAAAAGAGGCCATGAGTTCCAACTCCCAAAGACATTCTGTGGGCTCCTCCTTCCACCATTGGCTGGATACTGACAAGCATAGTGGTTTACAAGATGGAGAAAGTACAGGACAGAAAAAACTCTGACTCCCTCCAATTAGTTTTTGGAAGAGAGACATATGCTCACCAGAAATACCCACTTTAGATTCAACTTGAGTGAAAAGAAACCTTTTTTGTTAAAAGATCTTGAGGCTTACCTGGTAGGCACAACTAATGTCACCTGAATTAATTTATAATGTTTTCTCCCATCTCTGACTTGGCCCCTGCTAGACACTTTGCCTGAAATATCACGCGGCCTCTTCTGGTTCATTCCTGCTCAGCCTCAAAATTTACTTCAGCTGTAACCTCCCTGCCATCTTCCCTGATCTGCTCCCCGGGTTTGAGCTGTATATCCTTAGCATGTTGTATTAGCCCCCCTCTCTTCACAGAATCCTTATTCTTGAAAGCACAAAGTGTCTTATCCGTCCACCTTCAACACCAAAGTCTAAATATATATTTTTGAATAAACAGTTATTATTCTATTTCTGTCATGTCTTAGAAACCCTATAATTTATAGTCCCCAAATCTCCTTTTATAACTGAGAGAGCAGATTCTTCTTGACAGACAAAAGCTATAGAACTTGTAAACCATACTTGCAAGCAATAACCCCCAAAACACAAAGGTCTGTGGTCCACCAGAAATAATCGACTCACTGCTTAAGAAGAAAAAATCACCCCAGCTCCCTGATGGCTCCAAAAACAGAAAGTAAGGTGCCCCCCTGCTACTTCATCTGATCCCCACAGTAAATCTCTGTCTCTGGACAAAATTTGGGTGTGAACACATACTTGAAATTCAGGCTTCCAGTGAAATAAAATTGGTTTTCTCTTGGCTCATGGAGGTTCCAGGGAATAGGCCTGCAATGGGAAAGACAGAGAAATACCAGAACCTTACCTTGGACTTGACCTGATCCCATTTTGGATTCCCCCATTTTAATACCATACCTAGGTTATCTCTACCATGAAGGAGGTTGAAGATTTCAATAGCCAAACCTCTAAGTGTGCGCTAAGTATTATGTACAAAATTTCCTCCATCTAATGCCCAGGAAAGATATAGGTAAACAATATTTTTCTATAATTCTGGACTTCCCATGAGGTAGATATGTGTGTACTGGGCTTTAGAGATGCACCCACAGATTTCTTCTTTTAAATGTTTGTAAAAGCATATAAAAATGTAAATCTATATATATAATGGGGAAAAACCCTATTAACCATGAAACAGAAAGATCTGAAAAGTTTATAGGACTGGATGATACAACAGTATTTAAATGAATAAAATGAAACCCAACAATAGCATAATACCCAGGATCAATTTAAAAATTACTAAGGAAGCAAAGAAACAGGTCCTATGACCTGTAACAGGGGGGAGGGAGGATTAATTAATAGAAAAAAATCCAGAAATGACACATATAATGAAGCTAGCAAACAGAAATGTTAAAAGGTATACAAATATATAGCAATCTTCAACACGTAAAGGAAAACATGACCAAATTGAGAAGGAAAAATGAAAGACAGAAAAAAAAAAGAACCAAATGGAATGTCTAGATTTAAAAAAATATCTAAAGTGAAAAGCACTCTGGATGCTGTTTACAGCAGAAAATGAAAAACATATCAGTTATAACTAATAACAGAGTAGACACTGGAGAAAAAAAGGTCAGATGAACTTTAAGATATAACAAAAGAAGCTATCTAAAATGGAAAAAAGAGTAAAAATAAGATGGAAGAAAAATTTTGAACAGAGCATCAGTGTTGTCTTATCAAGAAGTCTAACATTTATGTAATGTGAGTCCCAGAAAACAAGAGGGGAGCAAACTATCTTTGAGGAAATAGGGGCAAAATTTTCCAAATTTGACAAAAACTATAATATAAACCTGCAGATTCAAGAATCACAACAAATCACAAGTAGAATTTTTTTTTAAATAACCATACCCTCACATATCAGAATCAGATAGCTGAAAACCAGTGAAACAGAGAAAAATCTTAAAAATAGTAAGGGGAGGAAATCGATTAATCACATACAGAAGAAAATCAGGGAACAAGTACAGCAGATTTGCCACGGGTAGTAAAGCAAATCAGAAGACAATGAAGAAATGCCTTTGAAGCACTAAAATTAAAAACACAAACAAAAAACTGTTGATCTAAATTCTACACCATTGAAAATATCCCTTCAAACTGAAGAGAAAACAAATTTTTCAAAAAACTCACAAAGCTGTGAGAATTCATGACCAAAAGACTTTTACTGTAAGAAATATTAAAGGGGCCAGATGCAGTGAATAGAAAAACCAGCCAGGCTGTAGTGGTAAATGCCTATAGTCCCAGCTACTTGGGAGGCTGAGGCAAGAGGATCGCTTGAGCCCAAGAGTTTGAGGTTGCTGTGAGCTCTGACGCCACAGTACTCTGAAGGTGACAAAGTGAGACTGTCTCAAAAATAAAAGAAGAAATGTTATAGGAAGTTCTTTAGGCAGAAGAAATGATAACAGATGGAAATTTTAATCTATGCTAAGGAACGAAGAGCACTAAAACTAGCAATACATGGGCAAATAAAAAAGACATTTTTCTCACTTTTTAAATTTCATAATATGCAATTGGATGTTCAAAAGCAAAAATAATAAAAATGTGTTAAGTCATGTAGCTTATAAACAAACAAAACATGATATAGTATAGTACTAAGGATAAGAAAGGTGAGGTTAAAAAAAAGTATGCCATAGTTAGGTTCTACAGTAATGGCTTTACCTTTTTCTAGGAAAGAGAACAAATTAGGAATTAAATTTAAGAATTCAGATACAGAACTTTACATAAGAACTTTGGGAAGACTTTCAGGATCTTTTGCCAGGTAAGAACGTCTCCTAAAAAAACAAAAAGGAAGAAAGAAAGAAAGAAATTAAGGGTTCTTAAAATATATTTTGAAAAATGAAATGAGGAATATAATGCATAAGAAATTACAAATTAAAAAGGGCTACAACAAATATGATGAATGCTATTAAAATAATTCATAGAATATCATGTAAAATTATGTACAAAGAAGTTCGGAAATCTCTAATAAATGGAAAATTGCTTTTAAAAAGTAGAAATTACCTATTTGAATAGAAATAGAAAATCAGATTAAATGAGAAAATGTAGGCTAAAGTTACTTATCCTCCTCACTTCATCCCTTGTACAAATTCCACCACCAAAAATGATTTTTTAAATAAATTGTTTTCTAAGTATAGGAGTCATATTGCAAGATCCCATGCTCTGTAACCCATAAAAATTCAAGATAAATTAATTTTTAAAGTTAACATGAGAACTGAAAAATTCGGAAAAACATACAGATGTTTCTGATGTCATTCAGAAAAATTTTGGAGCATTTACTATTTGGCAGATACTATATAAGCACTAGGAATATTACCATATACAACACAGACAAAAAAAAAAATCACTGTTCTCATGAAGCTACTTTCTGGGAGCAGGGAGTGGGGAATAGAGAACAACATATAGATATACAAATTCTAAAAACATATAGGAAATAAATCATAATAGTAAATAAAATTACTAAATCACCCAAAATTACTAAACATATAGGAAATAAATCATAATAGTAAATAAAATTACTAAATCACCTAAATTACTAAATAAATCATAATAATAAATAAAATTACTAATCACCCAATAAAATTACTAAATTTTAATATAAAGACAGCTCAACACTGAGAAAAGTATTAATATTATACATAAAATATTCTAGTAACAAAAGGACAAAATCTTACAAACTTATTAATGAATGGCAAAATATTGTTAAACTTTAATGTATGCTATAACCATTAATGATAAAACAGAATCTTAAGAAAGGAACAAAATTATTCTTCATATAGAAATAGTATCTACTTCAAAACAACAGCAAATATCACAAATAACAAAGACATGGCAGTTAAAATAAGATAAAACACCTATTTGTTCTTGTACTATGCAATAGGACATAAAATAAAAACAAAATCTAATAGCTGACTTCGCAACAAAAACAATGAAAGGCAGAAGGCAGTGGCTGAAAGAAAACCCTATCAATCTCTTTATACCAATGAAAACATTGCTCAGAAATAACAGGAAAGCCAAGTCATTTTCAGATTAAGAAAAAACAGCTAAGAACTCTGCCACCAGCAGATATATAAGAAAAGTAAAAAACGTACTGTTAATGTAGAAACACAATGATCCCAGAACAACAATACTATCTTATTATTTATAATTAAATACATAACAACAAATCTTATCCACCAGAATGGATGTAGCCAATAGACAAAGTGCTCTAAGGACTCAATATTAGAAAGTGGGTAAAAGTACAAGTGAGTATTAGTTGTTGATAAATAAAAGATGCACATTCTACACACTTGAGTATCCAGTAAAAGAATCTATATCTCTCTCAAGCTAATAGAGGAAAGGAAACAGAACAGTAAAAATATTTTCACTGGTATAAAAACTGTCATTCCAAAGAAGGCATTATTTCCTAGAAATAGCAAAGGTATTTAATAGACAAGAAAAGCCTAAGAAAGGAAACTACCCTATTAGACATTATAAGAATATAAGACTTACAGCCCAATATTACATTTTTTAAAGGGGGAAACAAACACTAATAAAATATAAAGATATAAAAAAATCAATAGTTTTATGATGGTATAAGAATGTATAACATAATATGACTAACAATAGCCTGTAATACAGTAAAGGCTATCATGTGTTCTCAAGTGCTGTCAAGATCCCTGGCCATGAGTTGGAAGTTTGTGTGAAATTTTTTAATAATTAAAATCTGCCTAAGACTGAAACAATGAAAATCAACTCAGAATGAGAAAGAAAAACCAGCCATACCATTTTCAGGCTAGGAGGCAGACACAGATAAAGTCATATGGGAAGTTCACAGGAAACATGGTTTCTCCCAAGGTCCTGTAGCAATTGTAAAACACCACAGTCCCTCCATGAGTGACCAGGGCTTTCTCAGCAATGACACACCCAGACCCTTCTATTTCCAGGAAGACTCAATTACTAAACTGCCCTTACCTAGGTGCCAAAACCCAGTCCTATTTAATCCTCATTTCCTCTAACCCTACATCAGAAACAGCCATCAATCTGATACTTACCCCTGCTTTTCTTAGACTCCTCTCAGAATCCTTTGGCTGGAACCTAACTCTCCAAAGTTTACTGGAAAACTTTGGAAAGTTAGGCTCTAGTCCCTACCATTTGTTGAGACTCACTGCCTCCCTGTAAGTCAGCAAATCTGATTTTGTCAAATTCTAAGTGCGTGCCTCTCAGCCTTTGGATGATTAGTTGTAAATAATATACTTTTTAATAAAGATAAGGTAGTTTTTATAATGCTGAATTTCTTCGATGTATAAACTGTCTTTATTCTGTGACAATGTTCTCCAGTCTCTTTGGATAACAGAATCTCTTCTCATTTATAAAATAACAGTGGTACTTTCTAAGCAAGGATACTAAAACAAACAAAAAACTTGGCCATCCTACTACTACAAGGCCACAGATGTTTTTGAAGTTGTAATAGTTCGGCTCGGCGCCTGTGGCTCAACAGGCTAAAGCGCCAGCCACGTACACCTGAGCTGGCAGGTTCGAATCCAGCCTGGGCCCGCCAAACAACAATGACGGCTGCAACCAAAAAAAATGGCCGAGTGTTGTAGCGGGCACCTGTAGTCCCAGCTACTTGGGAGGCAGAGGCAGGAGACTTGCTTGAGCCCAGGAATTGGAGGTTGCTGTGAGCTGTGATGCCACAGCACTCTCTCCAGGGTGACAGCTTGAGGCTCTGTCTCAAAAAAAAAAAAAAAAAAAAAAAAGAAATTGTAATAGTTCCTGAAATTTCCATATTTGTGAACCACCATCATGCAAAACAATGAAAAAAATAAGAAAGCTGATTTGTAAAAGGTATTACAACAATTCAGAGAGAAATTGCTTTAAAATATCATCCCCCATCACTTACCAAATGAAAATTGGTAAAAGATTTTTCTTCTAAGCCCATATTTTAAAAAAAATCAAACCACTGAGAAAGACAACACAACTAAAAATGACCATCAAAACAGTAATGGAAAAGCAATTTCCAAGACGGAAGGACAGAAAGAAATCACTGATTTTTTTTCATTTCAGTTTCTGGAATGAGGAAGATTCTATGACTTGCCAGTCTTATTGCTCAACAAAACCAATCTTTAAAGACAAGATGTTCTGAAATAATGTCACATCCTGGGACTCCCCAGTGCTATTACGACTCCTTATGGCAAGCGAGGTTATCCAAGGAGGTGGGAGGCCAGCTGCCCCAAGTCCTTTAGTAGCTGACCACCCGGTACAGACATCTGTATTTGCTGCTGCCTCTGAAAGTTGGAATCTTGCATCCAGGCTAGAGTGGTTCCTTTAGACAAAGGCCTTTCCGAGGAATTAGTGCAGGTTCTATCTCCAAGACATTCTCAGCATATCAAGTGTAGACCCAGAAGAACAGAGAAAGTAAGGCTCAGTCTTTAGACTGCTCTAATAAAGTTTCAGAGCTAGGAATTCAGACTACAGATTCTTAAAACCATTACTAGGGTGCCAGCACTCACATGGTGAGGGTGTTGAAGCCACAGGCCTTTAACTTCAGCAAGCGGTCCCTCCAGTACATCTTGGGCACCCGGAAATAGTGCACAGTGCCCGATATGATCAGGAAGGAAAAGCCTTCTAGCGTGAGCTCTGAGCCCTTGATTTTCAGACCCACTTTGCGGTTCTTCAGGTGAGAGGGAGTCAGGTGAGTCTGATTAATTCTGAAAGGACAAAAGAGGCACATGAAGTCTTAGAGATGTCACCCATGAGACAGATGACGTGCAGACAAGAAAGGCTTTCCTCCAAGGGCTCCAGGCATACCTCCAGTGGACAGAGAAACCTCCCAGCCCTTCCTTCTCCAACACACCTGGGTAGGAGGTCATCGCTGAGCTGAGCTGTCACTGCAAAAGCTGAGGACAGGCACAGTATCCACTCAAGTCTCACCAGGAAGCCCCACATGCTACAAAGGACAAAGCAGAGGTCAGAGACTCACACAGGGAAGGAAGGTAGCTGGGAGCTGAGAGAGGCCTTGGCCTTGGCAGGATGGTGTGGAGGATGGAGGTGGCATCATTTAGAAAGCAGAATTTGCTGTAATCTTAGCACTCTGGGTGGCCGAGGCTGGTGGATTGCTTGAGCTCAGGAGTTCATGAGCATCCTGCACAAGAGTGAGACCCCCTCTCTAAAAACAGCCAGGTGTTGTGGTGGGCACCTGTAGTCCCAGTTACTTGGGAGGCTGAGGCAAGAGGACTGCTCAAGCCCAAGAGTGTGAGGTTGCTGTGAGCTGTGATATCACAGCACTCTACCCAGGGCAACAGAGTGAGACTCTGTCTCAAAAAAAAAAAAAAAAAAAAAAAGCAGAATTTGTTCCTTAATCTCACACCTCCTGGAATCATGACAGACAGAATCCTTAGGCCATGACTGCTGACTGAAGGGTGATGAGTCCTCTGCTAAATAACCGGGTTTTCAGAGATCAGATACATTTCAGAGAAAATCATGACACAAATAACAGTTTTGTTATGTAACAGAGAATAATCTTTGGGCAATTTGCCAGACATTCAAATGCTAAAAAATGAACTCTTAATGACTGGCTGCTTGGCAGAGAACATAACTAGGATGTGGGAGGACTGCCTCCACGGTGGGGGCCCAATTCTCATCTCCAACCCCGTTTCCACATCGCATGAATTCCCAGAACACAGTTTGTTTTGTGGCCCGCAATGTTCTTCATGCCGCTCAGCCTGGGCCAAACGCTCTTGCGGTAACGTTTCAGAACTGCTCCCAGTCCGGGGCGGCCTGAACAGGTGCAGGACGGCCAGTCTGCAGGGTCACACGCCCTAGGACCAGAGCGGCGCCTACTAGCGGCTCAGTACATGATTTTGGACAAATACTTGGGATGCTAGAATCAGTAAAACATCATTTTGCCTCGGCTACCTTCAGCTTTACTGTCTGTGCAAAGAATATCGCTCTGCGCCGCGTTAGGACCGGCCACAGTTCAGAAAATATAGAACAGGGGACCGAGGATCGCGACTCTGTGTGTGGGCTTTGGGGCGTGAGAAGGGAGAGTGCCTGGGCTCCCCAAAGTGGGGAAGCTGAGGGAGCAGGCGCACCAGCAGAGCTGTCCCGGGGAGAAGGCAGAGGGGACCAAGCAGAACCTCCAGGGAACGCGAAGGGCACATCGAGGAAGGTCCTGGACCCGAGGCTGCGACGCTGAAAATCGTCGGGGCCCATTTCGGTGGAGCAGGTGGGGTCTGGGAGGGAGCCCACGCCCTGGGAGGTGCTAAGGAGTCCCGTGACTGCCGGGGAGTCCCGGCTCCAGGGAGCTGGATGGGGACCCCCGCAGGCACCGCGCTCTGCCCCCATCCCCGGGCAGACCCTCGCACCCGTCCATCCATCCCCATCCGGGAAAGATTCACCCCTAGCCGCAGGTCTGTCCCCGCACCCATCCACAGACCCTCCTCGCCCTCGGCACCTCCACTGTCAACCGCTCCTCGCTGTTGACTGGCCAGACCCGCCGGGGTGGCCTTTTGGGATTCCAGCAGTCTCCGGGCACCCAGAGCCTCGGTGCGCCCCACCGACCCGCGAGGGCTCCTCACAAGTGCAAGAGCGGCCGGCTGCCCTGGACCGGGGTCACCCAGCCGGTGCCACGCACAGGGCCCCTTTCCTGACGACGGGGCACGGGCCAGGTCCCCTCTGCACCCACGACGGCCCTCCCTCCGCCTTTCGGGGTCGGCGGCCGCAGGCAGGCAGGGCGGTGCCCTCCGGAGAGTCTGCGGGAAACTGAGCAAGCGCTGCTGACCTGCGGAGGAGCGGGCTGGTTCCAGTCACTTGATTAAGCCTAGAGAGGTGATTCCTGAAACGTGGTTCCTGCGGCACAGGTGACCCTTAGCGCAAATGCGGCAGGAATTCCCTGTCCCCTCCTGGCTGACGACAGCCGTAACCCGACAAGGGGCGGGGCGGCCTGCAGGTTCCAACTCACTCTCCAGGCAATTCTATTGCGGGCTCAAGTTAGAGACCTACTTGTCTACAGCGTCCCTTCCCCGTCCCTCACCTGAGGGGGTGAAGGAGCAGTGGAAATGGAGGGGTGTCTCATCCAGACGTTTAATTTAGAAGTGAATTTAACCTGTCCAGCCTAGACAACGGAAGCGAGCGGTTGGGATGGCCCTTTCAGCCTGCCAGGAGGGCAGCACCTTTACAGGCTCCTCCTTGGGTGGAAAAGAGAGCTCCGTTTAAAATTCTCACAGCAGGAACTGTACATAAACCACAGTGTCAAAGAAAATTAAACTCTTCTCTTTACAGCAAACCAATATGAGATTGAAAAGAGATTAAAAATTGCCCTCCAGCTCCACCAATCGGCTAACCACCCTACCAGGCGGCAGTGACTGTGTTAGCCCCAGTTGGGATAAGGCCGTATTTTCCTAGGAGCAATTCTTAAAGGTATCCTGATTTTCCATTCTTCTGCCTTGTAGCGCTGAACAGCTGAAAATCTGATGGATGTTCAGGAAGCTTTGCGACTCATTATTTCATATAGCTTTTGTAAGTGAATAATTGCAAGTTTTTGTTCTCACTCTCTTTCATCCCTGCTTTTAAAACCTCCTTTCCACTTTTGGTGTCACTACTGAAATAGATTAGAGGAAATACTCCTTTAAAAATCCACTCCACTAATGGAATTTGACCTTTGCTGTAATTTTCTAAATTTACAACCACCACATTATTTCAGGTGGCACCTTCTTTCCCAGGTGCTGTTATCCATAATTTGTAGGCAATGTGCTTCACTGCTAATCTCTGCATTTCGCTGCTTAATTGAAATTCACCGTTAATGACCGCAGGCACACTATCCAAGCTTGAAAAGCTTTGGGATACTCTCTCAGCAACAGATGCAGCCTTCTGAGTGACATCTACTTCCAAGACAATGACCCTTTTAAATACCAGGCGTCATCCTGAGACTGCTTTGTCTACCATTTTATAGACTCATGTACCAACCTTACTAGCCGTCATAGTCCACATTCAAGATATGCAATTCTAACATTCACCTTCCTGTCCGTTATTTTTGCCACCATCTCTCTCAGCCTGCTCTTCACCAGTCCCTAAGTTTCCAGGTTTCTAGCCCCCTTCAGCACTCCCAGTTTATCACCCTCACTCTGGCTTCACACTGTGTTCAGCTATTTGAAAAATAAACCTCCTTCCTTGTCAGAAATTATTTCCTTCACCTCATGCAGCCTTACTTGGCTAAGACTCAGGCCTTAGTAAGAAATGAATCTGCTTTCTCCTTTCTCTGCTCCTCTGACCCAGAATGGGTAAGGTGCTAAAGCCACGCCCCAGTCCAGGCAGTGCTTTCAATGTCCCCATGATCACACACACGCGAGAGATGCAGGTGCATGGCACACACATTTATCAAGGTGCTTTGT
Source organism: Arctocebus calabarensis (assembly GCA_963573935.1). NCBI lineage: Eukaryota > Metazoa > Chordata > Mammalia > Primates > Lorisidae > Arctocebus > Arctocebus calabarensis. The sequence continues at coordinate 19,232 of CAUYON010050125.1, forward strand.
CATGCAACATTCAGTGCTCCATGCTTGTAAACAGAATCAATAAACCCTGAACCCTAAATAGCCACTCTCTTCACTAACACCTTTCAGGCTCCATTAGAAACCTGTCATTATCAGTATCTTTTGCTTTCAAAATAAAAGTTGACTATGTCTCAAGGGCTGTGAGTAGGTGCTATGAATATGAGTGTATGTACATTTGGTCCTTCCAAACTTTTCTGTTTATGTACATATGCTCTACACTACTTTATCAAACATATCTCACAGATGACTAAGTTATCTATGCTTAACACATCTTACAAGTCTTTTTTTTTTTTGAGACAGAGTTGAGCTGTCGCCCTGGGTAGAGTGCTGTGCCATCATAGCTCACAGCAACCTCAAACTCTTGGCTCAAGTGATACTCTTACCTCAGATTTTTTTTTTTTTTTTAGTAGAGCCAGTGTCTCGTTTTTTGCTCAGGCTGGCCATGAACTCACAAGCTCAAGCAATCCACCTGCCTCAGCCTCCCAGAATACTAGGATTACAGGTGTGAGCCACCACACCCAGCCTACATCTTACAAGTCGTATCCTTCCTAATTATTTTGTCTTCTTGTCTGAATATTCCTAAACTATGTAACAAATGGACATGACATACCTAAAATCCATATCTTTGTTCTTTGACTTAAAGAATGTCTCTGATGACTCATTAACCCAGATGAATTTTAGAATCATTTCACCAAATTCATCAAGTTACATTGGATCATCCCATTTAAGCACAAGATACTTAAATGTTCAATACCCCTATCCTAGGAGAAGAAAAAAAAGAGAAACTTTTCCTCTCTAAGCAAAGCCATATTTTAAGTTTTATTCATTTCATTAAGTTAATGGGTATTCGTTGAAAGCCTATTACAGTCCAAGCACTGTTCCAGCTACTGGTAATACAACGATGGGGAAAAAAAAGAGCTGGTAACAAATCTGCTGTGGACCTTACCATGCCAGTGTGGCACACAAATTATCAGAAGATTAAAGATGTAAAACTTACACTGTGTTATCTGGTGATGCAGACTGTGGGGAAAGACTTCTTTAAGAAATGAAAGGAGGTAGCGTGTTTGTAGAAGACAGGTAGAGTGGCCACAGAAAACATCAAAAGATGACGATGGGTAGGTACCTTTAAGAAGTGTGGGAATTGATGGGATCACACGTATGGTGCATCTTAGAAGGGTACAGATGAAACTTACTAAAGGCAGAATACAAACGTCTTCATACAATAACTAAGAAAATGCCATGAAGGCTATGTTAATCAGTTTGGTGAAAATAGTTCAGATTGTATATGAAACCAGCACATTGTACCTCTTGATTGCACTAATGTACACAGCTATGATTTAATAATAATAATAAAGAAGTGTGGGAGTGAGCCTTTCATACCAGGAAACTAACTGCAGGGGCCCTGAGGCAGGATTACTCCTGAGGCTGAACAGAGTTTGAGGAAGCCACAGAGGTATGAGCAGGATACCAGGAAGCTGATCAGAACAGAGAGGCTAATAAGGCAGTGAGCTTGCTGTGGCCTCAGAGAGCAGAGGGAGATTCTGCACTTTTGTCCTGAATAACTGGGAAGCCACTGTAGTGTTTTGAATCAAAGCGTGACACAGTATGACTTGTACTGGATATCTCAGTTTATGGGGCAATGTATTAAAATCTCCAACTATTATTATTGTTGGATGCATTGATTTCTACTTAAAATTTTGTTAATTTTTGCTTTCTATGTTTGAATTTTATTATTTTCCCAGTGAATGTTTTTCATCATTCCATAGTAACTCCCTATATCACCAAAAATGTTTTCTTCTAATTAAGCTTTATGTTGTAAGGTATTACAGATTCACGTGCTATTGTAAGAAAGAACACAGATCTTTCTTGTGCCCTTTACCTAGTTTCTACCCATGGCAATATCTTGCAAGACTGTAGTCTTACAATGTCACAAATCATAACCAGGATATGACATTGACACAGCCAAGACACAGAGCAAATGCAAAATCCACACCACGGGATCTTGTTTGTACTTTTATAGCCACACCTTTCTTCCCCCTGACCTCACCCTTGCCTTTGGCAACCACTGTTCTCCAATTCTATAATTTTGTCATTTCAAGAATGTTTTGTAAATCGAATCATCCAGTATGGTAACCCTTTGGAACTGGCTTCTTTCACTCAGCATAGTTCTCTGAAGATTCATCCAGGCTGTTGGGTATGTCCATACTTTGCTCCTTTTCTTCTGAGTACTATTACATGGTATGGTTCTACTACAGTTCATTCAGCCATTCGCCCATTAAAAGATAGGTTTTCCATTTTGGATTATAAACAAAATACTCAGGTAGACATATTTGTGGGCCATAAGTTTTCATTTCTCTGAGATAAACACCCCAAAGAGCAATTACTAGATCATATTATAGTTCATTTTAGTTTCACTAGAAAGTGCCAAAATGTTTTCCAATGACATTGCTGCCAGCCATGTATGAGTGATCCAGTTTCTCTACATCCTTGCCAGCATTTGGTATTGTCACTCTGTTTTTTTATTTTAGCCATTGTTATAAGTGTGTAGTGACATCTCATGGTAGCTTCTGTGTGCACGTCCCTAATGACTGTGATACTGAACATCGTTTGATGTATTTACTGTATGTATAGCCTCTACTGAGAAATGTCTTTTACCCATTTTCTAATTGAATTGTTCCTTATTTTGAGTTTGAGAGTTCACTACATAATCCAGACACTGGTTATTGGCTGGAAGTTGACATATACTTTCTCTCCTGCTCTATAGCTCACCATTCCATCCTTGCAACAGGGTCTTTTGCAAAGCAGAATCTTATTTTGATGAAGTTCAATTTACCAAATTGGACTAAATTTGACCTTAGTTTCCTTTTATGGACAAGGAACTAGTCTTTTTACCTTTTATCTTTGAAGGAACTAGAAAAATAAGAACTAAACCCAAAATTAATAAAAGGAAAGAAATATCAGTGTAGGAAAAAAACAAAATAGAGATTAAGAGAAATACAAAAAGATTAGTGAAACCAAGAATTGGTTTATACAAACAAAATTGACAGACTTTTTGCTAGCCTGAAAAAGAGAAAAGATTTAGGTGGCGCCTATGGCTCATCGAGTAGGGCGCTGGCCCCATATACCGAAGGTGGCGGGTTCAAACCCGGCCTCGGCCGAACTGCAAAACAGAAAAATAGCCGGGTGTTGTGGTGGGCGCCTGTAGTCCCAGCTACTTGGGAGGCTGAGGCAAGAGAATCGCCTAAGCCCAGGAGTTGGAGGTTGCTGTGAGCTGTGTGATGCCATGGCACTCTACCAAGGGTGATAAAGTGAGACTCTGTCTCTACAAAAAAAAAGAAAAAGAGAGAGAGAGAGAGAAAAGAATTAAATAAATAAAGAGATGAAACAGGAGTAGACAGGGCCAGGCACAGTGGCTCACACCTGTAATTCTAACACTCTGGGATGCCGAGGTGCATGGATTGCCTGAGCTCACAGGTTCAAGACCAGCCTGAGCAAGAGCAAGACCCCGCCTCTAAAAATAGCTGGG
>CAUYON010050126.1:0-12250 GCA_963573935.1 Arctocebus calabarensis
TAGCTGGGACTACAGGCGCCCGCCACAACGCCCGGCCATTTTTTGGTTGTAGCCGTCATTGTTGTTTGGCGGGCCCGGGCTGGATTTGAACCTGCCAACTCAGGTGTACGTGGCTGGCGCCTTAGCCCGTTGAGCCACAGGTGCCGAGCCTCATTCACCTGTTGATGAACATTTGGGTTGTTTGGGTTGTTTGGGTTGCTTCCACCTTTGGCTATTGCGAATAGTGCAGAATAGTGCTGCTGTCTCTGCTTTCAGTTACTTTGGGTAGATAACTGAAGTAGAATTACTGGCTCAGAAGGTAATTCTGTGTTTAATTTTTTGATTATGTTCCAAACACTCTCTGTAGCAGCTGCACCATTTTACCTTCCCTCCAGGGTTCCAGTTTCCTACACTCTTGCGAACACATTATTTTTTTATTTAAAATGATCATTATGCTTACCCATCAAGAGAGATACCATGATCATTAGATTATAATTATTATTATAGCATCCTAGTGGGTGTAAAGGATTTCTTTATACTTTTAAAGTTAGAAAATCCTTCAGTTGTTCAAAAACAATGCAGACCAATACCATACAAATGGGACAAAATGCATTTGTAGGCTCTGCCTGACACGTGTCTGGTTTAAACAAACACTCTGCCACTCAGCTTTGGGTGTTCACTTGATGGCTCACCCTTTCCTGCCATGGCTGCTGCTGGTAGCCAGGTGATTCCTACATGGCTAACTTCTCCCATCATCCTCAGCTTTTTGGCAGCAAGGACGTAGATGAGCTCCTGGCAGAAATCCAGAAGGCCCAGAGCCTCCTCAGCCATATCCAAGCCCTGTATCACAGCTCCAGCAACCCCTATGAGGAGCTGACCTGCATGATGAAGGAGGTAGGTGGTATGAGCTTAAGCACCCATCCCGGAAACTTCTCAGCCGGCCTCATTCCCTCGCCCTTTCTTGCCCTCCCTGTGTCTCTGGGAGGCACAGGTATCTGGGCCCTCACTTCCTGACGAGCAAGGCAAGGCCCACCCTCACTGTACCCCATAGCTCTGTCTGGGCTGAGTTGGGTGGGTCTACCATGGTGCCACAAGAACCCTGCTAGATTTTGCAACTGAAAAATTTACTTCTGAGAAAGACCTTCAGGCTCTTGCTGCCCCCTCCATTCTGCCACGGTCCTTTCTCCTTGCAGAATAATGAAAACCTCAGCCGCACAAAATAGTCTGTCCTAAAGAAAGTCGTTTCCACTCCAAGCACCTCATTTCAGGCAAACATCTCTATTTCTTTCTTTTCTTTTTTTCTTGGAGACAAAGCCTCACACTGTCAACCTGACTAGAATGCAGTGGCATGATCATAGCTCTTTGCGGTGTCAAACTGACTTCAAGTGGTCCTCCTACCTCAGCTTTCTGAGTAGCTGGGACCAAGAACACACTCCACCATGCCCAGCTAATTTTTTTTTTTTTTTTTTTGAGACAGAGCCTCAAGCTGTCACCCTGGGTAGGGTGCTGTGGCATCACAGCTCACAGCAACCTCCAATTCCTGGGCTCAAGGGAGTCTCCTGCCTCCGCCTCCCGTAGCTGGCACTACAGGTGCCCGCCACAACGACCGGCCATTTTTTGGTTGCAGCTGTCATTGTTGTTTGGCGGCCCCTGGGCTGGATTCGAACCCGCCAGCTCAGGTGTATGTGGCTGGTGCCTTAGCCCGTTGAGCCACAGGCGTCGAGCCGCCCAGCTCATTTTTAAATCTTTTGTAGAGGCTCGGCGCCTGTGGCTCAACGGGCTGAGGCGCCAGCCACGTACACCTGAGTTGGCGGGTTCGAATCCAGCCCGGGCCCGCCAAGCAACAATCATGGCTGCAACCAAAGATGGCCGGGCGTTGTGGCGGGCGCCTGTAGTCCCAGCTACTTGGGAGGCGGAGGCAGGAGGCTCGCCTGGGCCCAGAAATTGGAGGTTGCTGTGAGCTGTAATGCCACGATACTCTATCCAGGGTGACAGTTTGAGGCTCTGTCTCAAAAAAAAAAAAAGTATTAAATAAATAAATAAATCTTTTGTAGAGATAGGGTCTTACTAGCCAGGCTAGTCTCACAATTCTGGCTTCAAGTGATCATTCTGCCTCAATCTCCCAAAGTGCTGGGATTATTGGTGTGAGCCACCACACCTGGCTGAGTTGGTTCATTCAATACTAGCAGAATAACTCAGCCAGCATATGGATACAACCTCCATAAAAGCTAAGTACTATTTATACCACACAGAAAATTTTGCTGTACATACAAAAAAAAAAAAAACTGACAAAAGTCACAAGAGTGAACTTATAGCTGAAAAATTAACAAAAGTCAGAAGAGTGAACTTATAGCTTCATTGAATGAAGGTACGGATGTGAAGTACCAGGCATTTTGACCTGGCTGGATGTAGTGAAAGCAGCACAGCACTGAGAGAATGGGACCTTAAATTTTAATTTCAACTCTTCTGCAGATTATCTATAAATAATAATTATTAGTAGTACTGTAATAACAGATCTCATTTACTGCATGTTCATTATAAAGAAGGCACAATATTAAGGGTGGCTCAGTCAATAGGGCGCCGGCCCCATATACTGAGGTTGGCGGGTTCAAACCCAGCCCGGTGAACTGCAACAAAAAAGCCAGATGTGGCGGGTGCCTGTGGTCCCAGCTACTCAGAATCCCCTAAGCCCAGGAGTTGGAGGTTTCTGTGAGCTGTGTGACGCCATGGCACCCTACCAAGGGCGATAAAATGACACACTGTCTCTCCCCCCCCCCAAATAAAAAACAAGAAGGCACAATATTTAATTCTTTAAATCCATTTATTTTATCTTCACAACTGTTTGAGGTAAGTGTATTATTACTTTTTGCAAAGTAGAAAACTAAAGTTAAGCAGTTATATAACTTTCCCAAGATCACAGATAGAAATAGATTGCATTTGGATTCAACCCCAGGTCTGATGCCAAAACTTTGCCAGGAGTTTCCCAAAATAAAGTGATTGTACTACTTGTGGTTTCCCAGCTGATTTTAGATGGTACATAGATTAATATATCTTTTTAATATTATAATATTTAAAACTAGCTCATTGTGGTTATAATAGATCTTTCTAAAATTAAGTATGAAAGGGAGTGAATTTTAAAAATTAAATAAAATTGGGCCAATATGGTAGCTCATGCCTGTCATCCCAACACTTTGGGAAGCTGAAGTGGGAGGATTGTTTGAGATCAGTTCAAGACCCATCTGGGCAATATAGTGAGACACCCACCCCCATCTCTACAAAACAAAAATGATATATGGGCATGATGGTGTATACCCATAGTCCCAGCTACTTGGAAAGCTGAGGTGAGAGGATCACTTGAGCCCAGGAGTTCAAGGTTGCAGTGAGCTGTGATTATATCACTGTACTCTAGCTTGGGCAACAGAGCAAGACTCAGTCTCAGAAAAAGAAAAGAGATTAGATTAATAACTAAAAAGCTTTAACACTACATGACTTTTTAAAAAAAATATTAATAATACATTGTTACTCAGATATAGCAAAATTCATGAAGGTGGAGCTCAAATGTCTGAAATTTAGGACTTGCTGTTCTTTGTTCTGCTTATACACTAGCTATCTAATTTAACCTCTCAGAACCTCAGTTTTTCACTTTGCAAATGTGGGCGGGGGGCAGCTGAGCCACATGATAACTTCCTAAATGAGTTGGTGTAGGAGTTATTTTTTAGTTCACTGAAGCCTTGTGTTTGAGCCCATGGGGGGATGATCTGTCACCTTGGTGCGTATGGTGCTGGTCTTAATGGATGAGGAAGGAGCAAGGAAGATGGGCAAGTGAAAGAAGCAGGGAACATCTCCTTCTTCCCCTGGAAATTCCAGAAATTCCCAGAGAAGGGGATGGAGATAATGAGAGAGAAAGGCAGAACTGCCTTTAATCTATCAGGTAATGTTTTAAGACAATCTACTTGGAGAGACTGGGTGAGTAGTGGAGGTTGAAAACTTTCCAGCGGGGTGGGTAGTGGAGGTTGAAAACTTTCCAGTTATGTAATGAGGGTTTTCTAACTTATTTTAGATTTCTGCAGAGATTGCAAAAGGAGCACTTATGGGTCTCTTGCCTAAACCCCCAAAGCATGAAGCTCCTCTCACAATTGAGTTTCCAAACTTGGACAAGACTTCTGCAGAATGGCTAAAGGTCCATGGTCTGAAAGGTAAACCCCTAAAGAAGGCAGAATCTGGGTGACGGGTGACCACTAAAAGGTTAAACCCTTTGGTGCTCTCTGGGCAGTCCCTTAACCCCCCCATCTTCCCCACTATTTATTTTTTCAGCCAAGAAATTAAGCCTTTACCAGGTTCTGGCCCCTAATGCATTCTCTCCTGTGGAGGAATTTGTGCCTATTCTCCAGAAAACCATATCATCAACTATCCACGAGGTAATTCAAATTCAGTTCAGAGTTCTTGCCAGTCCCCTGCAAGGGAGCTCCTTTGTGGCTTTTCCTATTTTCCTTAAAGTTCTTGGCAACAAAAGCCACAAGTGGGCCTGGAGGAGGGTGGGCCTGGGAGTAGGATGCAACCCTTTCCCCCAGGACTCAGGCATGCTCATCAAATCTGCTGTCACTGCTATTTCTCAAAGATCTGAAATGAAAACTTGGAAGACAGGGAAGAGGAAGTATACAGACACCACAGTCACCTCCTTTGTGAAGATTTCCTTCCTCCTCACTCAGGACAGATTTGTTCTCTTATGTCCTCACTGCTCCTTATCCAGACTTTTACCCTTGCTCCGATAATGTGGTGATGCATGTATTTGTTACAAGTCTAAATCTCTATCAATCACCTGCAGATTTGGTCCCTGAAAAAAGAAAAAAAATAAGTATGAAGTATTTAAAGAAAATACTGTCTTCTCCAACTTCCTATTACTAAAAATTATTTTTTTTTGAAATCTTTTAAATATATGGAACACTTCACGAATTTGCATGTCATCCTTGAGCAGGAGCCATGCTAATCGTCTCAGTATTGTTCCAATTTTGGTGTATGTGCTACAGAAGTGAGCACAACCCAATAATTATTTTAAGTCCGCAGTCAGTGAACGTTTACTGAATGGCTGAGTGGGTGGGTAGTTGGAAGGAAGGAGAGGAGGAAAAGAATGATGGACAGGTGTGTGGATGGAAATGTGGATGGATGGATGGAAATGTGAGCAGATGGAAGGGTGGGAGGGAAAAAATGCAAGGATGAGTGACATAATGGAATAATGGGCATGCAAAAGGGTGACAGTAAAAGTTAAAGTAAGGATGGAAGAACGGAGTATTGAAAGGATAGAGAAACAGAAGGAAGAAACAAGAGATGAAGAGAAAGATAATGTGGAAATGGAAGGCTGAAAGGAAAGAAGGAGGAGAGAGGATGTATAGTTCTGGCAGTGGGTGGATGAATGATGAGGTAGATAGAGGGAAGGGTATGACTTGGTGGAGGGTGAAAGAATGGGATGAACAAATTGAATTTTTTTTTTTTTTTTTTTTTTTGAGACAGAGCCTCAAGCTGTCACCCTGGATAGAGTGCCGTGGCATTATGGCTCACAGCAACCTCCAATTCCTGGGCTAAAGCGAGTCTCCTGCCTCTGCCTCCCAAGTAGCTGGGACTACAAGCGCCCGCCACAACGCCCGGCCATTTTTTGGTTGCAGCCACCATTGTTGTTTGGCAGGCCTGGCTGGAATCGAACCCGCCAGCTCAGGTGTACGTGGCTGGCGCCTTAGCCCGTTGAGCCACAGGCACCGAGCCGAACAAATTGAATTTTTGAAGTGTCTGTGAAGGCCCCTCTGCATTCTCAAACCTAAGAAATCCTGACAGTATGTTTTAAGGTCTCGTCCTTTGGTCTCGTCCACCAAAGCCCTCCAACCATATTGTAATGACTCTGCTGTTCAGAAGTGTCTCCCGAGATAGCAGCCTAGCTTGCTGCCGGGCATGGCTCATGCAGGGCCCTCTGTTTGCCAGCTCCAGACAGGCAATGACCCGGCTGCAGTAGTGGAGGTGGTGAGAGAATGTATGTATGGGGCAGGTGGGGGGCAGGGAGCAGAGAGTAGAGACAAATATTCTGACCCTGGCTATGCTCAGAGCCCGTTTTCATCATGTGCATCTGATTTGGAGAGCCCCATGCCCAAATTAAACTGAGAATCCTTTCTCACACATGCTTCTGGTCACCCGCTGCCTGTCCTGTCCTTGTCTGAGCACAGAAGGCAATGGTGCAATTTGAATGGCATGACGGGACAGTGAAGAATATTCACGTGGACCCACCCTTCCTCTATGAGTACCAGGTCAGTGATGGGTCCAATCGGGCAGAACCTGTTCCTTTCTTGGGTAAGGAAAGGGGAATGGCAGGAAAGTATAAGGAGAGACCTACAGGCACCTCTGGCATTTTCTCTACCTGCCTCCCCAAGCAGGGACCTTGATGCCACAAAATCTCTAGTCCTCTGGGACAAGATCTACATTCTCACCATTTGATACAATGAAATACTTTGACTGTCCTTCCTGGTCTTTGGCAGATTTGTTATGATTTAGTAGAAGGGCCACACCTCCTGGCTACCCAAGGACTTACCATGCCATTCCCAGAAGCCAGCTGGGGAACACCCACTTCCTCCAGACCCTCATGCCTACCTATTGCCCAGGCCCTTACTGTGGCCCATGTTTTTGCAGAAACAGCTCAGCAGAGCTATGAGGATGTATGAGTGGCGGATTGAGTGGCTGTCTCTGGCCAGCCGAAGAATCTGGGGCACTGTCTGTGAAAAAAGGTACCTTTCCCCACACAGTGTTCTTGTTCATCATTTATCCAACTCCTGATTTCCCTGGTGGTAGCATCAGAAGCCATCACTCAGATTAGGGTTCAGAAATCTCTCAGCAGAACTCCTGGAGGGAGAAAAAATCATTACCACCATTATGAACATTGGTTAACATGATCTTTGTGTCACTCAGGATTCTTGCAGTTAAAACAATAGGAACTAAATGCAAATTGGCTTAAACAAGACAAAGTCTGATTAAGGTTACTGAAAATTCTAGAATAGATATGATGTCTGTCTTCAGGCATGGCTGCACTCAGAGGTTTATTCATGTCAGGTGGCAAAATAGCCACCTGCAGCTTCCAAACTTAACTTTCTGCCTGCTCAGCACTCCCAGGGCTTTGGGCATCAGCCACTCGCTCTGGCCAGGGAGGTGTGATGATCTAATTATTTAGGATCAAATGCCTACCCTAGAAGCTTGGAATGGGGTCACCATCACTCAACTCAAATGAGTTGATGGAGGCAGAGGTGTTTCCCAAATTAAAAATTGGGATATTGTTGCCAGATGAGGTAATGGATGATGAATAAGGAGAAACAATATGTATCTATTACAGCTGTTATAATCACTCTTTACTTCATTTGATGTGCTACCATTGACAAAATATTATGCTTTATAATATTATACATCTATTATGTAATTTAATTCTCAAAGCAACCTTATGAGAGTCTAATTACAAATAGTTCATAGTTAAATACATCACAGATCAGAGAGGTTTTGAGATTTGCCTAAGGCCACACAGCTATAGGAAGTGGAATTTGAACCAAGATCTCCTGACTCTAAAGCCAGTGGATTTTCTTTTGCCTTCCTCAGCTGTCTCAAAAGGAGAATAGGGAAAGTGGTGGGAACATAGGATTTGAGGTAGTAAAAGAAAAAGAAAACTGAATAAAACTAAAGATCTTAAAACAGGTCACAACAAACAAAAGAATAAAAACATTTCCCAAGAGGCCCAGATATATGTAGTTCCTTATCTTACTTGCTCACCTGGTTTCTGTTTCCCTACAAAGACTGCCCCAACCTAGAAAAATATTCTATGCTAGTTCTTAAAAACAAAGAATTTGTGGAGATCATTTTATGAAGCCCCTGCCCCTTTAACCATCTCCACCATGAGACTTTATTCCATTGTAGAACCTCCGGGGAGAGAAGGTTCCATGACCCCTTTAGTCTACTGTTGTAACTCCATCTCTGTTGCCCTCAAACTGTGGAACATATTTTGGCCAGCTTTGAGTTTGGCAAGCAGAATCCCCCTGGAAAAAACTTTAAATAGTAAAATGGAACAAAATAAACATTATCTGAGAGATTCAGTTCTCCTCGTAAAGCTTGTGTTTCCTTGTAGGGTGGTTATACTGCTCGATATCTCTGTGACCAATTCCATGTACATTATTCATATCCAGCACTCCCTGCGGCTGCTGCTGGAGGAGCAACTGTCCAACAAGGACTGCTTCAATCTCATCGCGTATGTTTCTCAGAGTTTCTGGTAGCAAGGGCGGGTCGGTGTGTTTGGATCCCAATGCTGGGCTGAGGCTTCGGGACATAGCTGGATGACAGATGTTGATGATACAGGCACCCACCATCCTGGGATGGTCACTGGTTTATCTGATTTGGATGATCTTCTTTGGGGCATTGAATAATTAAATGGTTACGGGACTGTCCCACTGGGCAAAGGTGGTAAGTGGCCCCAAAACAAACAGCTCAATCTGTCAGGATAAAGTAACTCAGCCCGTTGCCCCATTTGGCTTTCAAAGTTTTGAACACAAAAGAGAAAAGGCAAGGCCCCAGCTATATTTGTCTTCACCCTCTGGTTGGTTCTAGCAAACCACACTATTTCAAACATTTAGGCTTCTGATTCTAAGTTTAAATAAAAACTTTGTGGCTTGGCGCCTGTGGCTCAATGGGCTAAGGCGCCAGCCATGTACACCTGAGCTGGCAGGTTCGAATCCAGCCCGGGCCTGCCAAACAACAATGAATGATGGCTGCAACCAAAAAAAATGGCCGGGCATTGTGGCGGGCGCCTGTAGTCCCAGCTACTTGGGAGGCAGAGGCAAGAGACTCGCTTGAGCCCAGGAATTGGAGGTTGCTATGAGCTGTGATGCCACGGCACTCTCTCCAGGGTGACAGCTTGAGGCTCTGTCGCAAAAAAAAAAAAAAACTTTGTGTCTAAGTTTGAGTTTTATATATGTATAAAGGGCAGGCAATTTTTAAAATCAATATGTATTTTTTAAATTATTATATATAATTAGACGTAGTTTCTAATTTTTTCTTTTTTTTTTTGGCAGTCTTACTCAGTCCCCCGGGCTAGAGTGCTGTGGCATCATCATAGTTTAAGCTTCTGGGTTCAAGCAGTCCTCCTGCCTCTGCTTCCTAAGTAGCTGGGACTTGTACCACCATGCTTAATTTTTCTATTTTGTTTTTGTAGAGATGTGGCTCTCACTCTTACTCAGGCTGGTCTCAAACTACTGACTTAGGTGATGCTCCTACCTGAGCTTCCCAAAGTGGTAGGATTATGGGCATGAGCCACCATACCCAGCCTATAGTTTTTTTTAATTTAAAAACTATGGCTCGGCACCTGTGGCTCAAGCAGCTAAGACGCCAGCCACATACACCTGAACTGGTAAGTTCAAATCCAACCTGGGCCCACCAAACAACAATGACAGCTGCAGCCAAAAAATAGCCGGGTATTGTGGTGGGCGCCTGTAGTCCCAGCTACTTGGGAGATGGAGGCAGGAGAATCGCTTGAGCCCAGGAGTTGAAGGTTGCTGTGAGCTGTGAAGCTACGTACTCTACCCAGGGTGACAGCTTGAGGATCTGTCTCAAAAAAAAAAAATTATAAACTATGTATATACTTTTTAAAATTGTATATCATTTTAACTAATTAGGAAAGACACTAAGAAGTATACACTTTTAGACAAACTTATGCCAAATAGGGAGTATTCTAAATCTATTACATCAGCAGTTAATATTAGTCTATACCAGATCCTAATCTTCTCCTAATAAATTCTACCAGGAAAAGGCTTAGAGAAATGTTTTAGACAATAGTTCAATTCATTTATCTATACATCTAACAAAGTGTATGTATGTATGTATGTATGTATGTATTTTAGAGACAGGGTCTTGCTCTGTCACCCAGGCTGCAGTGCCATGGGACATTCATCGCTCACTGCAATCTCGCACTTCTGGCCTCAAGAAATCTTCCCATCTCGGCCTCCAACAGTGCTAGGATTACAGGCAGGAGCCCCATACCCAGCTTCAACAAAGCTTTATTGAAAACCTGCCATGTACCAGTCACTGTAGTAGGCACTGAGGATGTGGAAGCAAACATGCACAATGCCTGTCCATGAGGAAATGATGGCCTAGTTGTGGGAGATAGGCATGTTAATAAATAAATGCTATTAAGAATCTTCCTTTTGGGGAACACACCTACGGTGCATCTTAGCAGGGTACTGGCAAAACTTATTAAAGGTAGAGTATTAATGTCTTTATATAGTGATCAAGGAAATACCATGAAGGATATCTGTAACAGTACGATCAAAATATTTCTGAATGTATATGAATCGTGCTCTGTGATTGCACCAATGTACATAATTATGATTTAATAAAATTATTAAAAAAAGAAAAAAAAAAGAATCTTCCTTTTGGGCAGCACCTGTGGCTCAGTGAGTAGGGCGCTGGCCCCATATGCCGTAGGTGGTGGGTTCAAACCCAGCCCCAGCCCAAAATTGCAAAAAAAAAAAAAAGAATCTTCCTTTTTTTTTCATGTCAATAAATAAATGCTATTAAGAATGTTCCTTTTTTTTTTTTTGAGACAGAGTCTCACTTTGTCACCTTCGGTAGTGTGCTGTGACATCACAGCTCACAGCAACCTCAAACTCTTGGGCTTAACCAGTGTCCTCAACCTTCCTAATGCCATGACCCTTTAATACAGTTCCTGTGGGTCATGACTCACAGGTTGAGAACCTCTGGCTTAAGTGATTATCTTGCCTCAGTCTCCCAAGTAGCTGGGACTACAGGCAACCGCCACAACACCTGGCTATTTTTTGTTGCTGTTGTCATTGTTGTTTAGCTGCCTGGGCCACATTCAAACCCACCACCCTCAGTGTATGTGGCCAGTGCCATAACCACTGTATATAGGCCCCGAGCCTATTAAGAATTTTTTGTATAGGCTTGGTGTCTGTAGCTCAGTGATTAGGGCGCCAGCCACATACATTGAGGGTGGTGGTTTCAAATGCAGCTGGGGTCAGCTAAACAATAATGACAACTGCAACAAAAAATAGCCAGGTATTGTGATGGGCACCTGCAGTCCCAGCTACTTGGGAAGCTGAGGCAAAAGAATCACTTAAGCCCATGGGTTGGAGATTGCTGTGAGCTGTGATGCCATGGCATTCTACCAAGGACAACATAGTGAGACTCTGTATCAAAAAAAAAAAAAGAATTTTCTGTAGAAACAAGTGGAAGGCAGGATAGGGGACTATGAGGCATCAGTGACAGAACCAGTCCATTCTTTCTGGCAGAGTAGGGTCAGGACATCTTCATGGAGGACTTGCCCCTTTAGCTCAGCCTTGGCAGATACCAAGTATTTGCCCAGCGCATAAGAATTATGGGGTGATGGGCAGGAATGGTGTTCAGGTCAAGGGAACAGCATGAACAGAGGCAAAAGGAGTGATGGAACTTTGTGTAGCATCAGGTAATTCAGCATGGAGGTGGTAGTGAGAGGAAGAGATTGTGCATGACAAAGACACCAGGTGATGAAAGATTTATATAGGTCATGCTCAGGGATTTCTTAGACTATAGGATATGACAGGCACTACAGGTTTTTAAGCAAGATAATAATATGATCAGGTTTGCATCTTCAGATACTCAAGCGATGATGTCAAGGATGACTTGAAGGGTGTACCGCTGGAGGGAAGGAGACTAGTTTGACCCCTGTCATGGTCTGCCCTGGCTGTGAGTGGGTTTGAGCCAAGGCAATGGGAAGGGATTAAGCAACATGTGGGAGAGGTGTTGGTGAGTTAGAATCCACAGAACATAGTCACTATCTGGCTGTAGGGGAGAGAGAATGGTAAAGAGAAAATGATGTCCATAGTGGAGCAGATCTTTGAAGGAAGAGACAGTTTTAAATGTGTAAAGTTAGAGACCCTCAAGAGTTTGCAGGTCCTGAAGTTAGATGTCCTGTTAAGAATTCCAGTGAGTGGCTCGGCGCCTGTGGCTCAATGGGCTAAGGTGCCAGCCACGTACACTTGAGCTGGCGGGTTCGAATCCAGCCCGGGGCCCACCAAACAACAATGATGGCTGCAACTAAAAAAATAGCCAGGCGTTGTGGCAGGTGCCTGTAGTCCCAGCTACTTGGGAGGCGGAGGCAGGAGACTCGCTTGAGCCTAGGAATTGGAGGTTGCTGTGAGCTGTGATGCTACAGCACTCTATCCAGGGTGACAACTTGAGGCTCTGTCTCAAAAAAAGAACTCCAGTG
>CAUYON010050133.1:0-53388 GCA_963573935.1 Arctocebus calabarensis
GTAGTTTTAATTGGCCAACTAGAGGGTGATTATGATTTTTAAACAAGTATGGGGTGAGAGGAGGTGTCAGGAGATGAGTTTTGGAGAGCAGCCATATGTGCTGCATTGTCTTCCTTGTATGTTGGAGAGGTCAGGGAGAAGAAGGCCTAGTGTTTGAAGCAATCGTGAGGGGATGACAAGTCAGAGGGAGTAGGTAAGAGGGATGCAGGATTTAGTGTGCGACATGTATTAAAAGATAATGATGGGTTAGATAAGAGAGAGGTTTGAACATTAAGAATACGGCATGGTGGTAAGGTGAAGATTTTTGTATGTTAAAAGATCAGATAGAGAATGAGGGGATAAGACAGTAGGAGGGGAACTGAAACTGAGTTTTGAGTCTTGCTCAGCTGCTAACGCCTTGAGACAGGGGCTTAACTTTGAACAGTGTGATCTAATTGTTTTGAGAGAGAAGCAACTGGAGCAAAGGTGGGGCTTAGCTGATGCTTAAGCACACTGAGGGTAAATTCACGGTTTTCTGTGACATAGAAGGAAATGGCGAGAAAGATCAGGAAGGTGGAGGGTTGGAGCTTCTAGTAAAGAAGGCTGCAGAGATTTAGAAGAAGTGGAAATGGAGGTTAGGAGAGGCTCATGAGGGTCACCTGGAGTAAGGAGTATCTATAAAGGAGTAGTTAGAAGAGAAAAGTTGGGAATTTATGCTCTGAGGTATTTAGCTAATTTTAAAAGGAGAGGAGTTTTTGTTTTGTGGTGGGGAGGGGAAAGTTGCAAAGAAGGCTTTTTAAATTTGTTATAATAGCTTTGTAGTTTGGGGATAGAAGGATATTAAGGTGACTTTTTGTTGGAATAGTTGAATTTTTGAGGGAGAGATTGTGTATTTCTTATTTGTAAGGAAATCAAGGAGGGAACAGGTGTTGCATTTAGACTTATGTAAGGTAGGATTATAGAATAGGAAGTCACTGATACATTGAGCTAAGGTTACAGGAGAGGGATCATAGGATTGGAGGTCTTGTAATAACGTGTGGGTAAATAAGTGGAGGCTGTCACAAAATCCCTGGGGGAATACAATTCAAGTAATTTGGAAAGAAGTTTGAGAGGTAGGGTCAGTTTATGTGAATGCAAATAAGTTTTTGGCAATTAGGGTGTAGTTTAACAAGAATTGGAGAGTACGAGGAATTGAGGGGGTTTTAGTATTTTAAAACTTAGGATTTACTTGTTCTGGTGGAATGAGTCAGGGTGATGGGTCTTTGATAGTTTGGGAAAGGACGAGGCAGAGTGAGGCAGAAGGAGATGGGTCAGCATCTGTTAATTAAAATTAAAAGTGAGGGTAGTACCTAATTTGGAAAGTATGTTATGTCCCAGAAGGGGAACTGGACAGGAAGGCAATATTAAAAGGAATGTATAAGTAAGAAATTGCCAATTATGTAGTGTAAAAAAAGGAGTTTGATGTGGATGGTGGGAAAAACCTTTTACTCCGACAATAGAGAATAGGCTACAGGGAGGAGGACCAATGACTTTTTTTAAAAGCTGAAAAGTTAGTTTCTTGTGTTTAAAATAAAAGAAAAGGCGATCATTTTTACCTGTCACCATCAGGGTTGTCCTTGGTTTTGTAGAGATGATCTTCATCAGGTGAGAGAAGCCAAGTCTCGTCAGTCGTCAGAAGAGGCAAGCTTTAACAAGTTTGCTGGAGGAGCTGTGGTCAGCTGGTCCTGTGGCCTCTCTGGACTAAGGGGCAGTCAGCTTTCCCATGGCCCTTTTTTTGTAGACAAGACATCTCCCTGGTGGGGGCTTAGGATTGGGGTAACATTGTACCCAGTGGTCTTCACTGCATTTGTAGTATGGTCCAGGTGATTGAGTTATGAAGCAGCCTTTGGCTCCTGACTTAGGCAGGTTAGAAATGATGGCCTTAGAGACACTGTCTTAAAGGCTGTTTAAGATCACGGCCTGGGGTGTCAGGGGTCCGTGCTCCGAGAGCTTTAGCTTAAGTTCAATGTCGGGGTAACTTTGGTTAAAGAGATAAATTATGAGAACGTTTTTCCCACTTATTGTTTTAGGATTTTAATTAGTATGCTTAATAAAAGCCTCAGTAAGGCATTGGAGGAAAGTTGAAGGATTTTTAGACTTATTCTGTATGACTTTCCTTAATTTATCATAATTGATAGCCTTTTTGGTGGAAGCTTTAAGTCCGCAAAGAATGCAGGTAATAAAATGTCTTTACTTCTCTTCCCGCATTATTATTATAATTTAATTCAGTTGGGAGTTAAGGACTATGGTGTTATTTGTAGGATGCTTATTGTTTGATATATGAAATTGATTTGGTGCCTTTTTCTCCTCTTACACTTGTTTGCGCTCGTCAGAGGTTAGAATATTAGTTAAAATAATAAAAACATTATGTTAGGTAAATTGAGAGGATATAATAATAAACTGAAACTTTTAAATAAAATGAGGATTAGAAGTAAAGGAACTTAGTCTAACTTTAAGGTGTGTGAGTTCAGTCATGGGAAAGGAATAAACAGAAATTGCATCATTGATTTCAGTTACTTTGCGGAGTGGGGCTAGGAAGTGAGAAAGAGTTGAAGGTTTTTCTAGTTTTGGAGACCAATGGGAGCAGAAGCGGGTGAGGGGACTGAAGAGAAGTTAAGGATAAGTAGTGGAAGTTACAGTAGAATTATATGGAGGAGCTAGAGGAAGAAGGGGGTAAAGAGGTCCGGAAGTGTTTCTTGGAGCAGTCGGAAGTGGACTGAGAGATACAGGAAGAACTCTGACAGTTGGTTGGGGGGAGGAATCAGGAGGTGAGGAGTCAGAAGACGAGTTTAGATTGGTTGCTGGGGAAGTAGGAAGGACAGAGGGTGGAGGCAATTGTGTGGTTGAAGGAGGAGCCTAGTAGGGCGGGAAGTTTGAATAGGGAGATGGAGAGTAGGAAGAGTTCTTTGTTACAAGAATGTTGGAAATATCTGAATGTAAATTAGGCTTCATTTTAAGATAGGAGAAAGTCTGAATGCAGGGGACCTTGCTCCATTTGCCAAGGCACTTATAATAGTTATATTAAAGAAAATTAAGTGAACTATAGCTTGGTTAGATACTTTGCTTATTTAGCTTGTAAAGTGGGTAGAGTTTAATTAATCTTAATTTTACCAGGTGGCGTAATAAGTACCTTAAGGGGGAGTTAGGTGGGATAGAATAGCTTGCACCCATGGTGATTCATCGTGGAAATAAAGTGTGAGCAGAATCATGCATGGACCAGGGACAGAGTGGGAACGTCTTCCCAGCTTTGCTGCTGGCTGTGGAAATGAGAACACAGCTTAAGATGGTCGTTGCCATACTTAAATCTGCGTCAGACCCATAGGGCCGAGGAGATCTTGAGACCTGGTGCCAGGAATTTTCGTGCGAGGTGTGGAAGCGCTATGGTAGGCCACACAAGGTTAAGGGGAATTGGGAACTCAAGCCTCGAGAGGAGTGAATGGACAGGAATGTAAGCAACCTAGCCCACAATTGGTGAAAACTTGTTCCCATAGGAGTACTTACTGAGTTCAGAGGAGGTGGTGTTGTGTGCTGGTTATGGTGCCTTGGTGGCTGGACACAAGCTGAAGATGGTGGTGAGGACCGGGAGTGCGAGAAGAAGATAGGGAGCTCTCAGGAACTTGGCACATTCCCTAATTAGATCCCACTTCTGACACCAGATGAAAGGGAGGCACTCGACCGGCATAAACTTCACAGAACACCAAGGCTTATATGAAAGGTCTTTATTGATGGGGGAAGCTGCAGAGCAGCATTAAGGAGGAGGGGAGGAGAGAGAGAAGGGAGAGAGGGAGAGAGACATGGGGGGAGAGTGAGGAGAGAGAGAAGAGAAGAGAAGAAGAGGAAAAGAGGAGAAGAGAAGGAACAAAAGACAAGGGCACCTTATGTAGATTTGGTTAGGGGACGTGACGGGATAGTAGAACAGCCAATAAGGTGTTACTGCTCTGGTGCAAAGAGAAATGAAGTTTTGCAATTATCTAACAACAGATGTCCTGAGCAAGTGTTCATGAGAAAAAGAGAAGTTCAGCAAAGAACTGGCCAGTTTGCAAGTAGTGATAAAAGAACACAGAATCCAAAAAATCTTGGATTCACAGAGTTCACAGAGGAAATTCTTCTCCTTCCCAAATGGTAGCAGATAAAGGTGAGCTTTGAGTGACAGGTTCAGCCCCTGGTTGCAGAAAGGCTTCAAAGATGAGGTGAACTCCAACCTCCACTTCGAAATGTAATCTATTAAGTTGTAAAAATGGGGAAAATCAATGCAGATAGAAAGGATAGATGTGCAAGAGGAAATATCTGTGGAGTAACTTGGAGTGTTCAAGGAAAGGTAAGTGGATAGTACTGTATCCAAGACAAGGATGCCCTCAAGCCCTGGATATCGAACAGAAGAAAGAAGACTTGCTCCAGGTTCTATGGATCACACTTTGAAAACCACCTGGGTGGCTCAGCACCCATAGCACAGCCACATATACCGAGGGTGGTGAGTTCGAACCCGACCCAGGCCAGCTAGACAACAATGACAGCTGCGACAAAACAATAGCCGGGCATTGTGGCAAGTGCCTATAGTCCCAGCTATTTGGGAGGCTGAGGCAAGAGAATCGCTTAAACCCAAGAGTTGGAGGTTGCTGTGGGCTGTGATACCACAGCACTCTACTGAGGGTGACATAGTAAGACTGTGTCTGGGAAAAAAAAAGAAAAGAAAAGAAAACCATCTGGGTAGACTGTGACCAAGGCCTATGTCACTGCTCAATGCTAACCCAAAGGAAGGCTTAATGAAATCTGTTTTCTAGAATGATCACTCTAGCAGAAGAGCCATAAGAGGGTAAATGGACTCTGAGGGTAAAGTGGGTAAAGAGACTCTGCCCTTCAAATACCCAAATCATGAGAAAGTGAAGCCCTGGAATCTCCAGCAGCTTTGAGGACAGAGGTGAGGACACAGAATCTAAAGACATCTAAGGGGGACAACTGATGAGATGGATGCTGGCAGGAGGAGGGGTTGAGAACAATTTTCAGATTTCTGACTCGGAGGACAGGATGAGTGCAGCTACTAACAAGACAGGGGATACGGGAACGGCAGGGTTGGGAACTCAGAGCAAAAAGGAGCAAGTCTGTTTGGGAAGATGTCAAGCTTGGAATATTTGTGGGATACTTCATTGGAAACACCCAGAAAAAATTTAATACTCTAGGCAGATGCTATGTCTTGGCTGTTGCCTAGACAGATACCCAAAGAAAATATTTAACTCTACCCCAGCTTGGGGAAAGGGGATGCAATGTGTCTTTATTCACTGCAAACCCTCTGCCATCATCTGGGAAGGAGAGAACCAGAAACATTTCAGTTCTCCTCCTGTTCCTGCTCCCGGCCTCCCTCTGTGTAAAACAATCTGTCACCTTGTCAGTCATGGCTCTCTCTTGAGGATGGACAGACGCTGCTTGTGAGGAAGCCAGCAGGCAGCCAGGGTGTTTGGTGACATCTAACTGGCTTCTGGGACCAACCCTGCAGGTCTCCCCTGAGCAAGTCAACAGCGCAATGAACAAATATCCTCAGGCAATTTCACTCACAATTGCCAGTTACTGACAAAATTAAACTGCACCTGCCATCTTAATTGGTACAAGTGGGAGTCACTTAGTGTGCATATAATGATGTGCTCCTAAGGGTCGGGTTCCCTGGGATCCAATGACTATGCATAGCAGGTGCATGGGGCGGGGGCTCCCAGGAACATTCCTGGAAAAGGAAGGGGCGTGGGGGTTGGGCACGAGAAGGGATGGCACTGGGACTCCTCGTCTGTCCTCCTGGGACCTCAGGGGCTGTGCTGCTCCAGTATAACGGTTTCCACTGCAGGAAAAAAGGCAGGGACTGGTAGCCTCCGATGGGCCAATCATGGAGTGCAGGTGGCTTCTGTGGAGCAAGTGTGAGCTGGATGTGTCAGCTCCCAGTGTGTGACGACCTGAGTAACAGGCTGTAGAGTCCTCTTAGGAAGGACTGGAGCTTCATCACCTCCTGCTCTTGCCCTGGAGTCCTTCTTCATGTGAACCCAGCCACTCTTCCAGCTAGTGGGGGCCACCTCTATGATTCCAGGGTCACTAGCTGAGACCTACAGCTCTAAGACACGAAGCTCTGGGTTTTCCTGGGTAATATGCCTCAAAGAATGGATACACTATACTATTTTCAAAGACCTTACAGATTGTTTTTGCAGAGCAACCTCAACATAGAAAATGAAACTGGTAATCTTACTCTCAGTGTTAAAATTCTTTGTTTACGTTCTAAGCCAAGGAAAAGCAGTCTATATATCTTCATGCACATGCCTGGTAAATTGTATGTGTGTGTGTAAAAGTCCTCTGAGGAATCTGCTCAGTATGAAGGTTCACCCCCCCTCCAGGAAGGCTTCTGACAGCTCAGTTGTAAGTCTGAAAAGTCAATTTCTAAACCAGGAACTCCCCAGCGCAGGGCAGAGGCAGTGGAACATTTTCTTCTGAAAGGGGCCGTTTCAAGTCCTATGAAAGAATTTTCTTCTTCCTTTCCTCCATGCATCAGGTATCACAAAAGGAAAATATGCCCCTAAATGTTGACTCTACAAGGCTGAGGACATTTTTGGAGGAAAAAAATTACCCTTTTTAAAAAATCAACATAAATTGCAGCCTGTTTTTTTTTTTTTTTTTTGAGCCAAGGTCTCACTCTGTCACCCTTGGTAGAGTGCCATGGAAGAAGTCTCCCAGCTCACAGCAACCTCAAACTCTTAGGCTCAGGTGGCCCTCTTGCCTCTGCCTCCCAAGTAGCTGGGACTACAGGTGCCAGCCATAATGCCCAGCTAGTTCTTCTATTATTTTAGTAGAGACAAGTCCCCGTTTTGCTTAGGCTGCTCTCGAATTCTTGAGCTCAGAAGGTCCACCTGCCTCCGCCTCTCAGAGCGTTGGGATTATAGGCATGAGCCCCCACACCTAGCCCTTCCTGCATTTGTATTTGGTAACTCTGATAACTCTACTGTATAATACTACTCCTTATTATGATTATATAAAAAAGTTGCTGGTTGGGCAGGTGCAGTGGCTCATGCCTGTAATCCCAGCACTCTGGGAGGCCAAAGTGGGTGGATTGCCTGAGCTCACGGGTTCGAGACCAGCCTGAGCCAGAGCAAGACCCCATTTTCTAAAAAAAATAGCGGGGCATTGTGGCGGGCGCTTGTGGTACCAGCTACTCAGCAGGCTGAGACAAGAGAATCACTTGAGCCTAAGAGTTTGAAGTTGCTGTGAGCTGTGATGCCATAGCACTCTACTGAGGGCAACATAGTGAGACTCTGTCGCCAAAAAAAAAAAAAAGAAAAGAAAAGAAATGGCAGGTTCACAGGTACCTCTCTGGTTACTTTTCTTCTCATCTGTAAAATCACAGTATTAGATTAGATAACTGCTCAAGTTCTCAAGCTTTCAAATTGTATTGTTCAGTAAAATCAAAGTGGCCTTTAGTCTCCTTGGGAAGTCCTTATCCACAGCAAATCTTACATGTGATAACACTCAAAGCCAACAAGGGTGGCAGAGACCTTGGAACTCTTGTGGACTGCAAACGCATTGGCTCTTTCTAGAAATTGGCCCAGCAATGTGTATAAAGAAATTTAAAATGACACATATCTTTTTAATCTTCTAAGAATCTAAAGTGGAAAATAATCTAAAGTGCATATAAGATATATCTATGAGTGTAGTTATTATTATAACATTATTTGGAGAAGCAGAAAATTAGAAATTTTTTCATGTCCAACATAAGGCAGTGGTGAAATCCAGCCATGTTGACAATATTATGCAATTATTAGAAATTATGTTTTCAGAGAAAACTTATAAGAAAAATACACATAGTGTGTTATATACTAATATAACATATAAAAGTAAATTTACAGTAATCCTTATTTTTAGAAAAAAGATCTATCATTTACATGTGAATTTTTAAAAATTGGAAATAAAGGAAAGTACAGTGGACATGTCAGGGATCACAGATGATTTTTTAAAAATATTCTCCATAATTTGAAAATTTTCTCTAATGAACATGTATATCTTTTAGACTCAGAAAATAAATTAGAGGACAAAAATGAATCAAAAAGACTTCCGCTTCTAGGAAGCTGGAACAATGCATTTTTTTCCTAGTCCATCCTCTCAGTACAACTAAAACCCTAGATGTTATAATATAAAATGAATGTAAGAGAACACTGAGAGATGGAGAGAAGAAGGCAGGAATGTTGGGGACATCAAGCCCTAATTTATCTGGGTTGCCCATTTGTCTATATATCCCAGTTATGGAGCTAAAGAAGGTAGCAACCCAGAAACATCAACAGGCACAGAAAAGAAAAGCCTCAGCAAAAGCCTGTTCCCTCTACCCAAAGGACTAGGAAAAGAAAAGATTGGCAAAAAGACACTTTTAGACAGTAACTGCTCTATCCTAGCCAAATACCATAGAAAAAAACTGTTGCCCCATCTACACGAAGAAAAGCCAGATAGAAAGCCCAGGCTTCCATTCTTGTGAACATGTGATGACCTTTAATCTTTTACCACGTGGTAAAAACAAGGTGGTATCAGGGAAGACCGAGCTGGGACCTTTATCCTTGCCAGTCAGTGATGAGCCTCCTGCTCCCCCTTCCCCAGCGTCAGGAAACATGTCTGCCCACCCCAGTCAGCAATGAAGTAGTGTCCATCTCCTTTCCTCTGCTAGAAAAGTGTCAAAGAAAGACAGAAAAACAGCTAAAACAGAATTTTAAATAAAATCCAGAATCTCATAACATAATGCCCCAAATGTCCAGGTTTCGATCAAAAATCACCCATTATACTAAGAACCAGTAAAATCACAATTTAAATGAAAAAAAGACGATCAATAGATGCCCTCATTGAGTTTATAGAGTTGTTAGAATTATGTCACAATGGTTTTAAAGCAGCTTTGACAGAAACATTTCTAGCAATTACAAACACACTCGAAACAAATGAAGAAATGAAAAATCTCAGAGAAGAAACAGAAAGTCTAAGCACACAAAGGAAGACATAAAGAAGGCATAAAGAAGGCATATGGAAATACTGCAATAACCAAGAACTTAAAAATTCAATGGATGGGCCAAGCAGCACAACAGAGGGGACAAGGGAAAAACTTAGTATTTGAACACAGAACGGAAGAAATTTCCCAATCTGTGCAACTGAATGAAAGTAGACTGGGAAAAAATAAGATAAGATGAGATAAAATAAAATAAAAGGTCGCAGACCTGTGAGACTAAAATAAGAGATCTAATATCAGTCATCAGAGTCCCAGAAGTAGGAAACAAAGAAAGCGTTGTTGAAAAAAGTACTTATAGAAATAATTGTTAAACAAATTCCCCAAATTTGGTGAAAGATTTAAAGATTCAGGCAAACTCCAAACTGGATAAACTCAAAGTAATGAGTTTGAGTAATGATACATCAAGATGTATCATGTTAAGCTTCTAAGAACAAAGAGTAAAGAAGAAACTTAATTTGTTTCTAGTCCTTATCTTGAATATTGTTATTGTTATTAAATTTTAAGCCTTTTTAATTCTGTGAAGGCAAAAAGTGGAAACCTAATAAACATATGGATATGTAAAAATAAAAAAAATTCTTAAAAGCAGCAAGTGA
This sequence comes from Arctocebus calabarensis, assembly GCA_963573935.1. Taxonomy (NCBI): domain Eukaryota; kingdom Metazoa; phylum Chordata; class Mammalia; order Primates; family Lorisidae; genus Arctocebus; species Arctocebus calabarensis. The sequence continues at coordinate 9,619 of CAUYON010050133.1, forward strand.
CACTTTACCTGTATAGAGGAAAAATAATTGAAATGCCAGCAGATTTTTCATCAGAAATCATGGATGCCAGAAGAAAGCGGCACAACATTTTTCAAGTGCTGAAATAAAGGAATGGTCAACCCAGAATTTGATATCATCAGAATACTATCTGGTGAACATTTCCTTCACCTATGAAGGGAAAATTAAGATATTTTCAGATGAAGGAAAATAAAAATAATTCACCACCAGTAGGCCTACCCAAAGAGAATAAGTCAAATAAGTTTTATAACAAGTAAAAAATAAATAAAAATAAAATTAAAAGATCTTAAAACACCAGAAAGAAAGAGAAATGAAAAGAATAAAATATGGGTAAAAACAATATATTTTTATATATTTTCTCCTCTGGAGTTCTCTACATTATGCTTAATAACTGATAATTTTAAGAAAATTATACTAAAAATTATACTATAAATACTATAAATGGGGAAAGATAAAAAGACATAAAGGGGCTAGGCACAGTGGCTCATAACCGGTATTCCTACCTCTCGGGTAGGCAGAGGTGGGTGGGTAGACTGCTTGAGCTCATCTTTACTAAAAATAGAAAAACTAGCCAGGAGTTGTGGTGCACTTCTGTAATCCCAGCTACTCTGGAGACTAAGGCAAGAGAATTGCTTATGCCCAAGAGTTTGAGGTTGCTGTTTTCTTTTTCTTTTCTCTTCTTTTTTTTTTTTAGAGACGGAGTCTCACTTCATCGCCCTTGTTTAGAGTGCTTGGCGTCACAGCTCACAGCAACCTCCACCTCTTCGGCTTAGGTGATTCTCTTGCTTCAGCCTCCCAAGAAGCTGGGACTATAGGCGCCCACCACAACCCCCAGCTATTTTTTGTTGCAGTTTGGCCAGGGCTGAGTTCAAACCTGCCACCCTCGGTATATGAGGCCCGGCGCCCTCCTCACTAAGCCACAGGTGCCACCCGAGGGCACTGTTTTCTATGATGATGCCATAGCACTCTACTCAGGGCAACAGAATGAGACTCTATCTTAAAAAGAACAAAAAAAGGCATAAAGGGAAGTAAATTGCTACATTTCACGTAAACAGGAACAATGTATACAAGTAGATTATGGTGATATAATATTATAGTACATATATTATACATGTATTATTATGATGATATATACATATATTATAGTACATATATACATATATTATGATGACTAATAAAATAATTTTTTGTGCAATTAGGCTAAGGATTTTGAGGTTGGGCAATTATTCTGGGTTATTTTCTGGGCCCAAATGCAATCACAACTGTCCTTATGAGAGGGAGCCAGAGGAATATGTGACACAGGAGGAGAGACAAAGGAACAAGAGGTTGGAGTATTGCCCTTTGAAGAAGGAAGGAGTCCAAGCCAGGGAAAGCAAACAGCCACTAGAAGCTAACAGAGGCAAGAAAACAGATTCTCCCCTCAGAGCCTCCAAAATCAACCAATCTTGTCAATACCTTGACTTCAGCCCAGTGAGGCTGATTTCAGATTCTATCTGCCAGAACTATAAGAGAATAAATTCGTGTTGTTTTAAGCCACTGAGTTTGTGACAATTTGTTATAGTAGTAATAGAAGTATGAGGAAATTAATACACAGGTTTAATGACATTCCTACCAAATCCCAAGAAGATTTTTTATAGATATAGATAAACTTATTCTAAATTTATGTGAAAAGGCAAAGAAAATAGGGTAGCTACAAACAATTTAAAAAGAAAAATAAAGTTAAGGAATTAGTCTCCTCAGTTTTAAGATTCATTATATAGCTACAGTAATGAGGACTTTATTGTTTGTGAGAGGCACAGGTGTGTATACCAATGGAAGAGAAGAGAAAACACAGAAATTGATCACATAAATATGCCAAACTGATTTTTCACAAAGATTCTAAAAGCAATTCAATGGAAAGAGGGTAGCCTTTTCAACAAATAGTGAACAAGTAGACATAACAGTCCAAAAACAAACAAACAAACAAACCCCCAAAAGAAAACTTTGACCTAACCCTTCTACAAAGATTAATCATAATTGATTATAGTCTTAAATATAAAATTATGGAACTTTTGGAAAAAAAAAACATGGATAATCTTTGGAAACAAAGGCTAGGCAAAGAGTTCTTAGACTTGTCTTAGACTGTTTTCTTGACACCAATTATTATTTATAAAAGAAGAAAGTCAAATTGGATTTCAGCAAAACTAAAAACTTTTACTATGTGAAAGTCATCCTAAGAGCATAAAAAGACAAGCTTCAGACTAGGAGAAAACCACATATCTGGCAAAGGGCTAGTATCTATTCAAAGAAAAAAAACTCTCAAAACTCAACACTGAAAAAAAAGATCTGATTATAAAGTGAGAAAAAATAATAAACAGATATGTTATAGAAAAGGATATACACATGGCAAATAAGCTCATGACAAGATGTTCAATATTACATACATATTAGCCTTTAAAATGCAAATTAAACCCACAATGACCTATACCTACACATTTATCAGAATGGTTAAAATAAAAAATAGTAACACAACAAAATACTGGCGAGAATACAAATCCACTGGATCACTCCTGCACTGCTTGTGGTAATGAAATATGGTACAGACATTCTAAGAAACAGTTTGGCAATTTCTCAAAAGCTAAATATACAAGTACATTCCCAAGCATTTATTCAAGAGAAATAAAAAGTTGTGTTTACACAAAAACCTATGTCTTAATGTTTACACAGCTTTATTCATAATAACCTCAAATTGGAAACAACTCAGAAGTCCTTACATGGGTGAATGATTCAACAAACTGTGGTGCATCCTTACTATGGAATACTACTCAGCAATGAAAAATAAAACAACTATTGATAGATGAAACCATTTGGATGAATCTCCAGAAAATTATAGTGAGTAAAAAAAAAAAAAACCCAAACCAATCCCCAAAAGTTACATACTGCATTTTTTACATAAAATTTTTGCGCTGACAAAAGTATAGAAATAAAGAACAGATTGATGGTTGCCAGGGGTCCAGCGGATGTAGCTATAAAAGGACAACATGAAAATCTTTGTGGTGATGGAAATGTTCTACATCAACGTCAATCTCCTGGTTCTAATATGGTACTATATAGTTGTCATAGACGTTATCTCAAAATCAAAAGTTTAATTAAAACAAAGAAACAATGTCGGAATATTCAGTTTCAGTTCTGACATGTAAAGACCTTGGAAGTCATTGTTTTCATTAGGAGATCAAGAAAAAGCTGTACTTCAAAACACAATTGTAAGAGGGACTTTACCTAACAAATGCAATCAATGTAACCTGGTTTCTTGTACCCTCAATGAATCCCTAAAAATAATAATAAAAAAAATTTATTAAAGAGATATTCTGAAAGTAAAAAAAAAAAAAAAAGAAAAAAGCTGTACAACTGAAATTGATTGCTTTTCCTGAACCTATCATAGAAGGCAAACTACCACCCCAAAGTATGAAGAGGAAGGCACATACAGAGAGAGGCAACCAAGATTTGCTTACCGGAGAAAAAGCTACTAAAAAGCCATAAACTGGTAGGAACACTTACATTTTTAAATTTAATTTTTTTTTGTAGTTTTTGGCTGGGACTGGGTTTGAACCTGCTACCTCCAGCATATGGGGCCAGTGCCCTACTAAATTTAATTTTTTATTATCATAACTGTAAAAATTTATGGGGTACAATGTGATAATTTGATATATCATGTGGAATGCTTAAATCAAACTGATTAACATAACCATCACCTCACTTACTAATTTTTTTGTGGTAAGGCATTTATAATTTACTCTTAGTTGTTTTGAAATGTACCCTTGCATTGTGCACATTAGGCGAGATCCCACCAAATGCCCTCCTCCTCCCTCCACGTACTCTCCCCCTCCCCTTCCCTCTCCCCTCCTTCTTGCTGGACTATATTTGTGTTTTATCATTCATATAAATGTGTAACTGATTATATATTGGTTTCATAATAGCATTGAGTGCATTAGATACTTTTTTTTCCATTCATTTTTTTGAGACAGAGCCTCAAGCTGTTGTCCTGGGTAGAGTGCTGTGGCATCACAGCTCACAGCAACCTCCAACTCCTGGGCTCAAGCGATTCTCTTGCCTCAGCCTCACAAGTAGCTGGGACTATAGGTGCCTGCCACAACGCCTGGCCATTTTTTTGTTGTTGTTTGCAGCTATCATTGTTGTTTGGTGGGCCCAGGCTGGATTTGAACCTGCCAGCTCAGGTGTATGTATGTGCCCGGCGCCTTAGCCGCTTGAGCCACAGGCACTGAGCCTTTTCCTTCCATTCGTAAGATACTTTACTAAGAAGAATATGTTCCAATTCCATCCAGGTAAACATAAATGATGTAAAGTTTCCATTTTTTTAGTGGCCAAATAGTATTCCATGGTATACATATATCATAATTTGTTAATCCATTCATAAGTTTATGGGTATTTGGGTTGCTTCCATGACTTGGCAATTATGAATTGGGCTGTAATAAACATTCTGCTCCAAATAATTTCAATGAATTACTGGAAGCTTGAATATTAGCTACCATAAGAGTGAGAAATTCCCAGGTATCCTAGGTTGGCCATTACATTTTTAAGACTTTTACCTCTAAGAACTTCACCAGTTTCTTAAGGTTAAGATCCAAGAAAGATCCTTTTAGGGGTGGGTAGGGAGAGAGTAATCAGGGTGAAAATATCCATAACAAAGTCATAACCTCCTGGGGAAAAAGACTTTGCAGGAGCTTTATCTCGGTTCAGGAAAAGGAATTTCTCCCATTTGAACCTCAGCTTTCTTATCTCACCTGAGGGGGAAAACCATAGTCAAATGGGATACAATGTGCAAATGTAAGGAATAGAAACAATTATAAACATGATAGATATTGATCCAACTAGATCAATGGCCACTTTAAATGTAAATGATATATAAATACAATAGTTAAAAGAGAAGCTGTCAGAATGGGTTAAAAAAAAGACTCAAATATATGTTGTCTACAGGAAACCTACTTGGAAAGACTCAGATGGGTTAAAAGTATAGGGAAAGAGAAATATATTCCACCAAAAGAAAGCTCAATTAGCTATATTAATTTCATTCAGCATTTTTGAAGAGATGAAGACCATACAGTTGTGGCCGCAATGTCAACCTCCAGCAGCACTTGGCTTCTCCACGTAGTACCTGGGAGTAGGCGACTCAGAATTTAATCTCTTCACCCTCCCCCATTCTCCGAGTGTTTTTGATCTTCAGCTACAGTTTTGTTTCATGAGGAGACATCACCAAACACAATGGCTAGTAATGTTACCAACAAGACAGATTCTCTCTCCGTGAACTCCCATGTATTCACTAGAGTCAGGTCTGATGTAGGGGCAATCCTCTCAAAATAATGCAAAACTGGGTTGCTCCATTCATATGGGCTTTGCCTTTATTCAGCATGTTAATGAGAGAAATCTCCTGGCTGCTGTAGCAGAAGAGGATGGCAGAATGCTTGTTGATTAAGTTTTAGATATAAATCTGGCCATAGAGCCAAAAGTAAATCTAGGAAAAGCAGATGCAAAACGATCTGCAGTGGAGATGTAGGGGTCAGTACCTGAACACCCTTCTCCGTCCTCTCTACTTAGCTCCTCTTTTGACTTGGACTATGACTTCCAATGGGATTACTATGTCAGGATGTACAGTTACTCAGCACATGTTCTTCCTACTCCTCCTTCTCCTCTTATTGCTCAGGCTGTGGTGCCCTTGAAATGCAAACATGTATCAGGTAACATCTCATGAAGGGGGAAAAGTGGCTTCGATTCTAAGAGTGGATAGCAAGGTTCTTCTTCCAAGTCTGGAAAGATGAGAGGAGATGACTTTCAGGCCACTAAGAAGAAATCGACCAAAATAAAGCAAAAAGTGGTTTATCTACTGGAAAACATTGAAAAGGAGCAGAGCAATCAAGCAGCATAAAAATGAAGAATGACAAGTCAGAAAAGGAGCAGAATAGCAACTCCTGAAAAGAGATGAGACTAATGTGAAGATGGAGTCCAAGGGGACATTCCTGAGGAGGGGGACCTAATGTATAATGATGCTAATGAAGATTGGGGGGATGACCAGTTGGAGTCAAACAAGGATGATGGAAAAGAGGCTGAAGAAGTAGAAGATGACACAAACAGCTCCAAAGGTAAGAGTGGCTCTTAAGCACAGAGGGGATTTAGAAATCTTATCCTATTATTTCTTTACCTAGGTACTTATCTAGATCAAAATTTTTACCAGATCCTCTCCCCTAGTATCTTCAGCACATGCTCTCTGTTCTATGCCTCTTTGTCCTTCCCATGTTCATTAATTCTTATTGCCCTGTACCTGTCCCATTTTCATGTTCTTTGATGCTCCTAGCAGTTTCGTTAAGTTTTAGTCTGTAATGTTTTACTTTTAATTTTGATATCTCTTTTTGACTTAATAATAAAATGGACATATGGTTTTTATCAGCTGTCTCCAAAATAATCTCCTGTTGTGCAGGGAGTACAGTTCTCTCTATTCATACATGAGTTCAGGATTTGCTTCCCTAACTACAAAGGCAATCTCATTTACTTAAAGTAGCACCTGAAAACAGCTTTGAGTTAGAAGTATATGTGTTTCGATGGGCACTTGGGCTTCTTCCATGACTTAGCAATTATGAATTGGGCTGCAATAAACGTTCTGGTACAGATATCTTTGTTATAATGTGATTTTTGGTCTTCTGGGTATAGATAGATATCTTTGTTATAATGTGATTTTTGGTCTTCTGGGTATATACCAAGTAAAGGAATTATAGGATCAAATGGCAGATCTATTTTTAGATCTCTCAGTATTCTCCAAACGTCTTTCCAAAAGGAACGTATTAGTTTGCATTCCCACCAGCAATGTAGAAGTGTTCCCTTTTCTCCACATCCACGCCAGCATTTCTGGTTTTGGGATTTTGTTATGTGGGCTAATATTACTGGAATTAGATGATATCTCAAGGTAGTTTGGATTTGCATTTCTCTGATGACCATGGAATATTATGCAGCCTTAAAGAAAGATGATGACTTTACCTCTTTCACATTTACATGGATGGAGCTGGAACACATTCTTCTTAGCAAAGTATCTCAAGAGTGGAAGAAAAAGTATCCAATGTATACAGCCCTACTATGAAGCTAATTTATAGCTTTCATATGTAGGCTATATTATAATTGGGTTATAGCCTACATATGAAAGGGGATATGGGGAAAAGGGTAAGGGAGAAAAGAGGGAAAGGGAGGGTGGAGAGAGGGTAAATGGTGGGATCACACTTACGGTGCATCTTAGAAGGCACAGATGAAACCTACTAAATGCAGAACACAAATGTTTTCACATAATAAACGAAAAAGTCTCATGAAGGTTATGTTGAACAGTTGGATGAAAATATTTCAGATTATATATGAAGCTCGCACACTGTATGCCATGATTGTACTAAAGTACACAGCTATGATTTAACAAATAAATTTAAAAAATTCAGAAATGATATCAGCTTATCTAAAATAAAAAAGAAGTATGTGTGCTATAACTCATAGAAGAATGCTATGTGGGGCAGTTCAATATGAATGTAACAATGTATTTTTGTGAATGAGAGTTGGGAAGTCAAATGCATCCTCTAGAAAAAATAATTAGCATAATAGTCTTAAGACTAGTTTTCTAAAATTGATACCATGGGTTATGGTTGTGAACAACTTGATGTTTCTTTTGCGACCTTTTTTCCTCAAAATAAATAAGTCCTTATTAAACCAGGCATTTGGAGGAAAAAAATCATTCAAAGCAGACTTCAAAACAAGGAATATTAATCAGGGACAATGAGCAGCAGTGCATAATAATAATGGATTCTCCAAGAAGACATAACAATCCTAAAAGTTCATGCACCTAAAAGAAGAGCATTGGAATACATGAGCAAATGGGCAAAATTTAGAGAAGAAATAAGTAAAGCCACTAATGTAGTTGAAGACTTCAACAGTCCTTTTGTAATTGATCATACAAGTAGGCAGAAAATTAATAAGGGTATAAATGATCTCTACGTTAATCAGTTTGATGAAAATAGTTCAGATTGTATATGAAACAAGCACATTCTACCCCTTGATTGCACTGTTGCACACGGCTATGATTTAATAATAAAGACAATTAAAAAAAGGATATAAATGACCTGAACAGCACTATAAATTAAATTGATCAAATTGACATTTATAGAAGATTTCATCTAGCAACCACAGAAGACACATTCTTCTCAAGTTTACATGAAATATTCACCAAGATACATGTAGGTGACATTCTGTGCCATGAAGTACACCTTAACAAATTTAAAAGGATAGAAATTATACAAAAGGTACTCTCAGACCACAGTGAAAATAAATTAGAAGTCAGTAACAAAAATAGCTAGAAAAATTCCCAAATACTTGGAAATTAAACAACATACTTCTATGTATAAATGTAGAAGTGTAGGCATACCTATGGGTCAAGACAAATTTATAAGTTTTTGAATTAAATGAAAAAGAATGCCACTTATCAAAATTTGTGGGATCCAGTGAGAGCAGTGCTTGTGGGAAATTTAGCATCGAATCATGTATAATCACACACTAGAAAAGAAAATAGTGTTAAAATAAAAAATTAAGATTCTACTTGTGAAAACTATACAAAAAAGAGCAAATTAAGCCTAGAACCAGTAGAATAAATGCTTCCTAACTCATTCTGAGGCCAGCATTACCCTCATTCTAAATTAAAACAAGCGAAAGATAGTAAAAAAAAAAAGAAGAAAACTACGGATCACGTCTATGCTCATATCTTATCTTGTGAGCATAGACACAAAGATCAAAAATCCTCAACAAAATATTAGTAAATAAACTTGAATAATGCATAAAAACAATCATGCACAAAGGCTAAGTGGGGTGTATCCCAGGTCCACAAGGCTGACTCAATATTCAAAATGCAATTAATGTAGCCTACCATATCAATATGCGAAACCAAATGATCATATCATTTAACATAGGAAAGAATTTGAAAAAATTCAATGCCCATTCATGATAAAAACACTCAATATACTAGGAATAAAGGTATCTTCCTCAAGAAAATTCCTACAGCAAACATTATACTTAATGGTAAGAAAATAAACACTTTCCCCCTAAAACCAGTACCAAGAAAGGATGTCCTCTTTCACCACCCCTATTTAGCATGGCACGGGAAATCCTAGCTAGTGCAATACGATGCAAGAAGGAATAAAAATTTATGTATTGGAAACAATGAAATAAAATAGCTTTTTGTCTGCAGATCACATGATATGTACAAATACAGCAAGGTCTCTGGATAAAAGGTCGGTATATAAAATCGATTGTTTTTTGCAACTTCTCTGCAACAAACAATTGAAAATTGAAAATAAGGAAATAATACCATTTACAATGGCACCAAAGAATCAAATACTTAGGTACAAATCTTATAAAATATGTACATGACATATGTACACATAAATCTATGTAGATATCTATATGCATATTCTATATTTAGAGAACTACAAAGTACTGATGAAAGAAATTAAAGAAGATTTAATAAATGGAGAAATATACCATCTTCATGGCCGGGAAAACTCAATAATGTTAAAATGTAAATTCCTCATAACTATCTATAGATTAAATGCAATCCCAATCAAAATCCCAGCAAGTTATTCTGTAGACACTGGTAAACTACTTCTAAAATTCACATGGAGAAACAAAAGACCTAGATTATCTAATGAGTTGGAGGACTCAACTATCTAATTTCAAGACTTACAATAAAATTACAGTAATCAAGATAGCATAGTATCTTGTATCTTGTATCATAGTATTGGCCAAAGGATAGACATATATATTAATAAGACATAATAGAGAACCCAGAAATAGAGCTACACAGATATAGTCAACATATTTTTTTTTAATCAAAGGCAATTCAGTGGTTAAAGGATAATCTTATTAACAAATGAAGCTAAAACATTTAGATGTCAATATGCAAAAACATAAAAAAAAAAAAAGAACAGTTTGTATACCTGTGTAGTTCAATGTGTCAGCATATGACCATTGTATCTGGAAGCTCAAACACATGCGTTCATTTCTGGTAAGACTACACTCCTATTCAAGGCTTATCTTGTAATGCTTGATCCACCACAATGTAACTGAAGTAGAAAAGCATCTCATTTTAGAATCACAAACCAACACTGACGTACATCATCCTTTATACCAAAAAAGTGCGGAGCAAAAGCTCCTGTTGGCTATGAATGTGCCTTCACCTGCCATGTGCAGCCTGGAGCAACATGTCCCATTTCCTGCGTTAGGTGCAGGCAAAGGCTCTGGAAAATGTGCTCCCATGTACAACAGTAATTAATTAGTGCTGAAATGGGAGCACCAAACACTCTTTGTTTGAGGCTTGCTTCTTCATTCATTTTTCACATCCCCTAATTAGGAAACACTGGTGGGTGGAAAGTGCTTTTACTTTAAGGAATTAATTAAAAACAAAAAGAATCATTTTGCATATGCAAAGAAAAAGAAGAAGAAGAAGTTCCTCCTTCTGCCAACCATCACTTCATACATTCCCATTGCTTGTCTGCTGGAATAGCAACAGTTTATGCCAATTGGCAATCTTGAGTGTGCATTTTTAGCTCACTGGGAGTGAAGTAAGGAAAACATTTTTGTAAGACTGTTTAAAAATTATTTGCAAGGGAAACAATTAAAAAATGTGTAGCCATTTTCTTCATGTTGATGAAATCGCCCAATTCCAGTGGGCCAATTCTCTTCTGCAAGATTTATGAAGCAAATCCTGCCAAGCAGACAGAAATCTAAATAGTAACATGTTTCATTTTACTAGAACCTTAATTTAATAATAATAATACTAGAAATACTCAGACAGTTTTATAGCACTCTGCTCATGGTATCTCAAGTTCCCTTTGAGCCCCAGGATGATAAATATGTTCTTGTGCATCATCACCAGAAGCTGCCTGGCAGCCAGCTGTCAGGATAGTCCTGGCAGGTTCTTCAGTCTTCCAGAATTAATTGGGAATTTCATGTCTTAACAAGCACATGTGCCACACATTTAGGTGGATACCTCAGTTTCTACTCAGAAATTCTTACTTCCAGTTTGGTAAATTTAGCTTGAGAAAATCTCCTAGAGTCTATACCCAGTGATAGGCCATGGCTCATTTTCAAAGTTATGGGAAGATTTTATTTTTCTGGGTTTTTTCCTGGGGGGTGGCGGAGTGATTAAATGCAGTAGATAGCCTCTTATAAAATCACAGATTGGGGGGTCTACATAGACATATTATTGTATCTGACTTTCCTCTAAGTTTTCTTACGTTTCAGGAACTAGTGTTTGACCTACAGAGTATACCAATTAGTGTAAAAAGAATGCTTTCCAAGGGATTCTGCTGTAGGTCATAGTTGGGGCTGAGGGAGCCAGAGGATAAGCTCTGTTGTGATTCTGCATTGATTCATCCCTGGGCAGGATCCACTTCAGGACTGGCATGTTTGGAGCATGATTATTGTTCCTCCCTCCACAGAAGGCATTGATGACAACCAATCAATCACTGTGCCATTTCCTGTTGAGACCAAATATAACCTCAGGATCTTTCTCAACATTGTGCTCCACAGAGATGTCTTGGAGTCCTTGCCAGTCCTTTACATGAGTTCAGTATTGAAACCCTACCTACCATTCCCAGTCTATTTATTTAAACCATTTTTTTCCAATTTTTTAAATTAAATCATACCTGTGTATATTAATGCAATTATGGGGTACAACATGATGATTTTATGTACAATTTGAAATACTTTCATCAAACTGGCCAACATAGCCTTTACCGCATTTTCTTAGTTATTGTGTTAAAACATTTATATTCTACACTTAGATTTAACATGTACTCTTATAAAATGCACCATAGTGTGATCCCACCAATTACCCTCCCTCCACTCATCCTCCCTTCTCCCCTACCCCCTCCTCTTTCCCGTTCATCTTGGACTGTAGTTCGGTTATTTCATTCAAAAGGAAGCGTGAGTGCTTATAAATTGGTTTCATTAGTAGGGCTGAGTACATTGGATACTTTTTCTTCCATTCTTGAGATACTTTGCTAAGAGACTTTACCTCTTTCTTGTTTACATGGATGTAGTTGCAATTTTATACATGCACAGCTGCATCATGGGAGTTCAATAAATTCTTATTCATTTATTAAATGATCACAGCCATATTTCTATAGTCCCTTCTAAACCAGGATCTAAGGAGCTGCATACTTTGAAAGTAATAAAAAATATGAATGATGTTAACCAAGATAAGGAATAGTCCAGAGACAAACTGGGGTTTCCATACTTAACTATTAAAAATAAAATTCTAGAATATTAGTGCTATTGAATTATTTCTCACAGAATACATAAATGAAAAAAGTACCTTACCTGCTTTACTAGCAATAAAAATGAGGTACCATGGTACTGAGACAATTACTTGAGGTTGAAAGGAAAGCCAGCTATCACGGGGGGCTCAGTTTTCTACATATGTTTCTATTCACATATTCATTCTTCACTGACTGTGCCATATGATTCCATGTCAGTTGACAAGAAATAAAAGGAAGGGTCCCTACCTTCAAAAAGTTAAAGGAGGAGACAAGCTGTATAAGTAAGTTAAAGGATAAAATAAAGTTGAAGAGCACCATTTCTGAAATCTTAAAAATTTGTTGCCTTACTCTCAGAGCACAAACTCCCACCCTTCCCTTTTTACTGTTCCTATACATGTATGTAGTGTTTCCATGTATTCGATATTTTTCGTATTGAAAACTTTTGCCTCCATGCCACATATTTTCTCCCAATCTGATTTCATCTCTGTTTCACCTCTCATCCTGCCTGTGCCCCACACCTAACCACCATACTCAATATGACTCTCAATTCTCTTGCTCATCTTTTCATTCTATTCACTTACTCTATCAACAAATGCATAATAAATGCCTTCCCTGTATAGTGTATCAAATCCCTGTCCCTGGAAGCTTTTGTTACTGTAAATCAAGCCAAACCCTCAGCTTCTTTCGTATGCTCTAACTCTGAATAAGAAAAAAAAATAATAATCACACAGTAGGATGTTTTGATGCCATTAGAAATGGGTGAACTCCCACTTCAGCCAGACTTTCAACTAAACAAATGATTCCTTTGCAAATCTCCCCTCTCTTCCTTATTCCAAATGTTTCTTTTCCCCCTCCAATAATCTACTCCCCAATCTCCTAACATTGCAAATGGCCTTGCCTTTTTCTTTACCTAAAAGCAGGCCCATCTTGTGAGAATTTCCTCAACTGCTGCTTTTTGCCCTTGCTTGCATCACCTTTCTTGGTGTCCTCGTCTCACCATTACAAGGCAATACTCCATGGCATTTCAGACATTCCCCTCTTCCGCTTCCCTAGAAATCTTACTCTATTAACTAATCACCCTGTCTTTCTTGTGTCTTCAACTTCTACGATTCTTTCTCATCTGCATAAAAACATGCTTAAGTCTGTCCTATCTAAAAAAATAAAAATAAAATCCCTGTGTCCTGACCCCTTCCTCTATTTAATATTATGTCTCCCCTCTCCTTAAAACCAGTAAATTAACTGAGCCCTGAATTAAACCTTCACGTGCCCAGGGCCTGAGGAGGTGTTGTGAGGAACACTGAAGGTCACAAAGCCCTTTGTGAAGACTCCTTCCACACCGGTGTAAGATGTCTTTATAGATGGTGGTGGGACAACCTCAGTGATGTTTGCGGTTTTACGTAGCGTTGTTTGTTGTGAGAATAGCCCTGGTGTTGTCTTGTTAGTGCTGATAAATTATTTGTGTTCAATAAAGGCAAAGACAGCATTTCATTACCATTTGCCAAAGCTTGGAAGCCCATTTAAGGCATATACAGATGTAGCAAGCTGGAAAAAGGGCACAACTCAGGGAGACAAGAAAGTACAGCGAATTAGAGAGAGACTCTCATCTCTGTTGACACCTAAAGATGCTCAGGAGAGCCCTCTAGACCCAGGTGATCTGTGTCTCTGCTGAGACCAGGGCAGACCCAGCAGGCCCTTCCACTTTCCTTTCTCTCCTACTTCTCTGTGTCTCTTCAGAACAGGTCTCTTTGTAGGGTCACCTTGCTTTGGGTCCCCAGCAAGCCCTGCTCCCACCCGGAACACCCGAGCATCATAATTCTCCATCCTTTGGTTGCCACTGCAACATAAAGGTGTAATTACCTGCTGGAGAAACAACAGACTCCATTCTTTCTTATTTAGTTACCAAATAAATAAATAAGTAATCCATGTTTGTTCCTGACAGTCTTTACAAGATCTGCAGAAGCAAAGGATATAAAAAGTTCTAACTTTTTTTCCCACCAACTGCAGTATCATTTCCATGATTTCTCCAGGCTCCCATTCTGAATTCAAAACAATTTATCTGAAGTTCAGACACAGTCACTGTGATTTAGTTTCAGTTTTATGGCAACTTCAGGTCTCTAATCAGTGTGTTCCTTTCATTGATTTTGTTCCCCTCAGCTGCTGCTATAAATGTAATTGAAATTTTTTATTTTTTTTTCTCCTGACTGAAATTTTTTTTAACTGACAAGACAATAATCAGTGCAGTATCCTATAATTTTGATAATACTCCAATCATAAGAAATAATTTCTTCTGGAAATGGACCTTCCTATCTTTTCTCTTTAACTTGTTATATGCTTTAAAAAGCCCAAGTAACCTCTTCCCCCCTAAACATTTATTTTAGAGTATTAGTTAATTTAAGCATTTAAATTGGAAGAATCCTTTTAATTTGGGAAGGGGGCTTGTAACATGAAGTATATGTACTAAGTGGACTTTTAGAAAATATTTTTCATTTTTTAAGTCACTCTCCAGTGTTCAGGTTTCTCTCTGTTGGAAAACTAATACATTGGTATAAGGCTGGACTTTTCCTTTGGGGTGAAAGGAACCAAAAAATGGTTCTCAGGCAAACACAAGTAATTCCTAAAAAGAAAGATGGTTACTCTTGACACAGAGAAGCTCACAGTCTCATCTGGCACAAGACAAAACCCAGTATCTACTGTCTCCGTACATAAGCCCCGGAAAAATAGACTAAAAGTGACAGATTGAAAGGCCAGCCACATTTCATTCATTTCCTTTTCTCCTTTGAACTTTCTATCCTGATTTTAAATGTCACTTTTAATATACAGTATATTCTCATACGTATTTGTGTTATGACACACTCTATTTTACTCATCAATTCCAGTTTCATTCATTTTTCTTATTTAAAATTTTTTTTCAGACATACATTTTAAATCTTTGGAAGTTTTCACCACTGAATTAAGCAGAGTTTAAGGACACTTTAAGTGATAGTGTTTGGGAGAAAATAAAGGAGACAATGGAGAAAAAAACTAACTCTCCAATGTCACTGGAGAGCGACATTGGATAAACTCCCGAAAAAAAAAGAAATCAAAGGTGGTGGCACTTGGTTTCTGAGGAGAGAAATCTCTCTAGTTTCATGAAATATTTTAGAAAGAAAAACAGTTTGACAGATAAAGAACAGGGATTACATTTTAACAGTTGCAGATTATTTATACTTTTGGGTAAATGAAGAAAAAACACTGAATAAATGAAAACACTAAATAAAATCAGTGTAAATGCTACTTTACTAAATTCTCTAACTTTCAAAACACGTATATACTGTTGGTGGGAATGTAAACTATCCAACCTCTAATGAAAACAGTATACAGATTCCGTAAGAACTAAAAGTAGATATAACATTTTATCCACTATTAGTGGGATACACAATCCCACTATTGTGTATTTACCCAAGGAATCATTTTATAAAAACACTCAAATGTTTATCACAGCACAATTCAAATTGGAAAGATGTGAACCAACCTACATGCCCAATAATGCATGAGTGGATATAAAATCATGGTCTATATATGTATATTATGGATTATGACTAAGCCATTAAAAAGAAGAAAATAATACCATTTGGAGCATCCTGGATGGAACCAGATGTCATCGTCCTAAGTGTAGTATCTCAGGAACAGCAAAACAAAGACCACATGTGCTTACCTGTACATTGGAGCTAAACAATGGGTATACATAGTCACTTAGAGCAAAACCATGGATATTAAAGATTTAGGAGGGAAGAGTATGGGAGGGGGGTGAGGGATGAAAAATTACGTATGTGATGCAAGGTGCACTATTTGAGTGACAGGTACACTAAAAAGTCCTGACTCTACCACTACACAATTCATAGTATAAGGAAAAATTCACTTCTCCTTCTTAAACCTTTTGAAATTTACACACACACACACACACACACACATACACATATAGTAGAACCTCAGTGAGTGGACACCTAAGGGACTGTAACAAACTGGTCCACATACAGTGGTGGACAACATAAGGAACAAGGCCTATTGTACTGCTATGGACATGCGGTGCATGGGCGGTCTATGAACATTAGGTCAGATGAAGGAGGTGGTCATTGTACGGGTGGTCAACTATGCAGGTTCTACTATTATATAGGCAAAAAGTTAAAATAAAAAATAAATTCCTCTGACTTTCGGAAATAGCTGAATGTCCATGTTATTATCTGAAAGCTCAGTTTCCTGATTAAATTATCACAGTACAGTATTTCAAAATAAATGAGAAAATGTAAGAGAAGGAATACTCTCTTCAAAAACCACTCTCACACCTGGTCTCTGGCCTCTGCGCTCCACTGTGTCCTCAGGGAAGATGAAGGTGGCTTTGGCCTTTAAGTCTCCTGTCATCCTTGCTCAGGGGGAGTGTGGAGCTGCACAGCACACTGGCCTGCACCCCAGCAGCACCAGCAGGAATAGTGATCTAATTTCTCTGAGTCTAGACTTGCTCCTCTAGAAGGTGGAAACAATACTACCTGTGGTGGAGAGTGAAGGAGCCGACACAGAAGGCCAGGGCAGGGCACACCGTCTTCATTTCCTTCAGCCCCTGGCAGACTCATCTTCCCATTACCTCGTGAGAGCAGCATGAGGTTCTAAACACTTTCATCAGCAGAGCCCTTTGTCAAATGCAATCGTACAGAGAAGTGTAAGCAATTCAACTAGATACGAGCAGAGCACAACTTGAAATTTGTACCCAGATGGTTCTTCTGTAGGTCGTAAGGGGTGAAGGGGAGCCAAAAATCATCTGCCACTGGGCAATGTGCACTCTACCCACTTCAGAAAGATTACTAGCCTTCTTTTCAATGAAATTCTTTTGAGAAAGGAATCTCCCAGGCAATTCTTATTTGGTAGAATTCCAGTATCTGCTAACCATTACAGTAAGACCTGCATCTTAAAGTTGCATTCACATTTCTCTTAGTATGGAAAAGAAACCCCTTTCCTCTGGACAGGAATACAAATCATCTACACACCTGCCCACACCTGTGCATCACCTATTACAGGACACTGTGTCTCCCTGTTGCCCTCAAACTCTCCTCCTGAGATTCAATAATTGAAATTCCTTTACTAGCTCTTTATAGACCTATTTATTCAATCCTTAATCATTTTCATCACCTTTCTTTGTGACATTTCAACTCTCCTTCAGAATCTTTAAGTTTAGAAGAAATCCTCCTCTCTAGAGGAAACACACACACCCCATAAAACGAAGGCCACCCAAGATCAAGAGCCAAAACTGACTCTGGTTGGGGGGGTGAGGAAGGAGGTGACATCTAATGCTATGGAAAGAGATAGGATTTAAAATCTGTCCCTAGAAAGAAACCATTTGTTAGCCTTGGCACCCCATTTGTACCATGGCACAACAATGAAGTCATAAAAACTGAAATTGGAATTAAATTATTTCCCCTTAGCTCTGAGTCTGTCCCTTTCTAGTCTTGTCTATATAATACTTTGATTCAGAATTCCTGTTATTCATGGTGTCAATATCTTAGGAAGTACATTGCCTTTTTTGAGCAAATAACTTTATAAACAATGTTGCAGAGTCAAACCAAAGCATTCACTAAAGATGAGATTAATTAGAGGTGGAAAAGAACTCTCTTATTGAAAACCTCCAGTGTGTCTGGCTCTAGTTTAGACTTTTTATCTTATTTAAAACACACACATGCACATTCACACACACCCAAGAGTGAAAAATAAATAAACTGAGCTCAAGAGAGTTTAAGCCATATTCCCTGGGTCACACAGCTATTATGAGGTTGATCTAGGGAAAAAAAAAAAAAGTATAAGTCAGATTGATTCCAAAGTCAGTGATTTGAGGAATGAAAAAACTAAAGGATTTATTAAGGTTATATAATAAAAAGTATTTCCCAATGTTTTTCTTTCCTGACTTCTACTAGGAACGCTCCAACTAAAACAATGAAGTCAAATATACCTACAATGTCATGACCTCTTTGCAGCAGTTTAACAAAATTAAAATGTCCTGCATGTCTGATATTTCTCCTACCATCACTCCTGAAAACCAGGCCAGGAAGCCGTGACAATTCTATGACATGGGACAGAAGGCAGGCATATTTTCAGAACAGTCAGCAGATAGAGAGCTTCAAGTAGCTCCGTGTCCTTGTGCCCTAGCAACCACATCTCACCTGCAGTCAGCTTAGGTAAAGCCATTCCCCAAACTACTAGAATAAATGAGAGTCCATGAATGACTCTGCCCTTCACCATGACCCTAACACCTAAGTCCCTAGGACCCAATTGGAGCTCCCATTACTTAACGTGGCTTCCATCTTGGAAATCTCACATAATCAAATTTCTTATCTAAAACATTAATAAAATGGCAAGTCTTAAACAAAGATTAAGTACAGTAATATTCTTTTTAATTCAAAATCCTTGCTATACACTGGTACTTTAAAACATACACACATACAAATTGACTAAAACAAATTGACTCACCAGTTAATTTCCTGAACCAAAGTAGTACATAAATTAAGTTAAAATCTTAATCATTAAAGAATAATGACATCAGAGTTATGGATTTAGCCATTCATTGACTTAAAACAGGTCTTTTCCTTGGAAAATATCAATAGATAAAACTATGACTCAGGTAGTTAATACCAATTAATGCATAAGGTCAGTGACCAAATCATTGTTAGCCCCATTATGAGCAGTTCCCGGTTATGAGTTTGATTTTGACCTTGTTAATACAGATGTCAGAGGGCACAAGAGTATACAATGTCACTTTAAAAAATAACTCTTTATGCCTAAATGGCCCTTCACCATGCAATAGATAAAAAGCTGTAAATTGTATACTCTGACCACTGCTGCTAGTACATTTTACTAGGGGAGCTCCCAGAGTTTTTTTTAGTATTGCTTTTGTTTCATCAAAATCATTGATTTAAACTATTTTAGATTGAGCTGAAAGAGAAGGGGCAGAGGAAGGTTAAGTCTTCAGTGACGACGCACATTTATCTGGATAAAATAGCCTTAACCACAGAGGGGACAATGTGAAGCCATCTCAAGAGAAGATGTAATGATGGTGTTATAAAGAAAAATAAGGGATCAAATTAAGTGGCAAGTCTTGGACAAGAAAAGGGAGCCAAAGCAGAAAGTGTTAGCGAGGACCTGGAACAGGGGGAATATCTGGGCAGCCCAGAGCTCTCATCTCCCCCCAGGACTGAGCAGGAGTAGAGAGAACAAGATTTCCTGGAAAAGTGAGTACAGAATTTTCTTCCTGAATGAATTTCATGAACTGACTCAATAATGTCAAAGAAAATCACTAGTAACTATCACTCATGTAGGTCTTCACCGTTGAAAACACACACACAATACACTTCTCATTATGAAGTTAATGTGATTATCATTCCCAAGTAACAGATGAGAAGCCCAATGATTGGTGGTTAATTGGATTTGCCCAAGGTAACCAGCTAGTGAGAACTGGAATTGAGGCTTGAGCCCTGGTCTGCTAGAGTCTTGTGTTTTTTGTAACAGTACTTTATTTATTTTTTTGCATTTTTAATTTTTTTTAAATTTCAGATGAATATTAGGGTCCAAACAATTAGGTTACAAAGTTTACATATGATAGGTAAAGTCCAAGTTGTAGTTGAGCCCTTTCCCCAGAAGGTGTCTTTCTTTTAAGTTAGTAATTGTTTACGTGGGGAGAGAGAACAAAATAATTATTACTTGCTCTGCCTGTCCTAAAAAGTAAGGATTCTTTTGCTGGACTAGATCCAAGATGCTCCTTGGTAATCCCAGACAAGGCAAAGAAAAAGGAAACTCTAAAATCACAGAGATTAAGGTAATCTGCACAATAAAAAGCCATAGTAGGGGATGGAGGTGGAGGAAACTGGTGCTTTACTGGCTCAGTGTAGGAGGAGACATGAAGGCTGTGGAGAGAGTTCTGCCCCTCAGAAGCTAGCCAGGCCTGTAAGAATGTTTGGAATTCATTGTTTAGGAATTTTAAGAAGTTGTATTGAATGTTCACCTAATATTAACCTGATTTCTTACTGTTGCTGCAATATGTTTGGAACACACCCACACACAGGCTGTCCAGAAAGCAGCTAGCCATTGTTAATACTATTTTCCATGATACCTGGATGGATGCTTTCTGGACAGCCTAATTAACTCTTAACTAATACTGGTTTCTTTTGTGTAATGTACCTTTTGAATATTTTGGTAGTGCTGGTAAAAGGTAAAAGCCAATATTGGACAATTTTACATAAAATACATAAGAGTTAAAACAGAAACTGCACAAATATATAGTAAAACAAATGCCTAACACACTCATATCTTTGCACCAGGATTCCTTTAGGAACGGTCTCCTGTGCCTTTCCAGATGGGCACAGTGCATCTTACAGATCTTGTCTTTGAATGAGAACTCCTTAGTTCATTTATGTGTTCGTTTTACAAGAGTTCATTGCATTGTGAGGGTTACATAATTTAAGAGGTAGGGAGAGGCTTGCAGGGAGAGACACCATATGGAACTGGAGAGCAGGGAAGAGCCAAATCCATTTCAAAGTAAGGCACCTAAAGTAAAAATCTCAAGACCCTTTGAATAGTGAATCTTCTTGAGGTGTTTTGATCGCTTCCACTGAGCACATAAGGCAGCTGGAAAGATGATTTAAGGGCTCATTAGCTAATTGTCAAAGCAAAATCATCCCTAGGTTCAGCCGTTTGGAAATCAAGCAGGGGTACTGGGAAGATTGCCCAGTGGGCTGCAAAGAGATTTAAAGATTATAAATTTAATTGCAGTCTTCATTTCTGAGTCTCCTCCTGGCCATGGACATTGAAAGAATTGGTCTTACCTGTGACTCTACTGAGATAAAGTCCCAATACTAGACAAGCAAGTAAATTAAGCTTTCTCAGTACTCACTTTATGCTAAGCTGACAGGTTAGCCACTCAAGGTAGCAAGCTGAAAAGCTACTCTAACCAACACAGAAAAGTAGGAACAGTTTATTCACCCACCAGGGAAAACAGGCATGCTCTCTCGTTCCCTTGGAGAGTTTTGTGAACACTTCTCCAGCGCCATCCCACCATCTCTGTCTGGGTCTCATTTTCGGCGTATGGTCTGTTAGACACCAGGGATTTTTAAAATCCAAACAAGGACAATAGTCCCCTTCCTAGGATGCTTTGACTGTTATAAAAATAAAACAGCCACCTGTTTTATTCTAGAAGGAAGGTAAACCTCTCTTTAAATAATGGGAGAGGTCCACAAGAAGTAATATGCATGGAAATACCTTTGGAAAGAGTTGGAAAATTTTGAATAAGGCATAAGCACTCAGGCAAAGGAAAGCCAAATCTCTATAAATACAACTTATTCCAGGAAAGGAATGTCTGGAACAGATTTGGATTCAAGACTACATTTTTAACAAGGTTAAACTACCAATATTTCAATTAGAATCTGGTTGCTATTTTATTGCTATGTTAGAAGTTGAAAGTGATTGTTCAATTTATAAAAAAATGTAGATACATTACAGATGGTATTTGCTCGTTACTTTTTGTTCTGTCATTGAGTCCCATATTAAATTGACATGTAATGTCTGTCTTCCATGCCCCCAACTCGGGGGTCTTAACAGGGGTGCAGATTCATGGGAAGTTCAGCATGATCTCTTTCCTCTACTCACCCCTAGTGAACCACAGCTAGTCGAGGAGAAAACACACTAAAAGGCAATGAAAATTCATTGCCTTAATTTTTACTTCTAGACATTTATGCAAGAATTGTGGTTTCTACTATCAAATGTCTTTTGTAACTAGAAATCTAGATATTTGAAAAGGTTGAATACAATTTGGCCACATTAAAAAATGTCCCATTGAAAGCTGTGTTATGAGTAATTTGGAATAACTTGGAACTATAGTTTTTATGCTGCTATGTACATGGCAAAAGGCAACAAAAACTATTGTAAAAAAATCAGCAGTATTATTTCTGCATAGTAGGGTAATATAATATATCTGTAGTCTTAAAATAAGCAAGTATAATTTTAAAATCAGGGAGTGGGGAAAAACAGTAAGACTTTTTATTTTCTTTTAAAGAATATATTGCCCTTGCATAAAAGACTTACATAGATTTTTGTCTTTGGTACAACAGTTCCAACAAAGTAGAAATAAAACTCTACTTGATTCTAAAAGTGTATGCTCCTTTTGAATTTAATGCTTAGCATTTATGACAGGATATACCTGAAGGAGAAAAAAACTATACAATTTTGCCTTTGAGAAACAAAGTAGGTTTTCTCTACAGACAAAATGAGTATAATAAAAGCCAAATGTTTTAACAGATGAGCAGAGTTTTCATAATAAAAAAAAAATCAAAATACAAAAACCCCAAGTCATCCTTAAAGTAGTTTCAGAATCACACAGTGTATATAACAGACATTTGAAGAGTTTTTACTACAGTATAATCCAACACATATAGAGAAGCTTTTCCAGTGAAAATAAACTTCACAAGGGATCATAGATATGACTCATTTGATCACCTTCTGGATATTCAATTATACACTGATCAACTCTGATCCCTATAATGATAACACAGATAAATACCAAATAAAATGATGACACAGTAGTTTAAATTTCAGAGGGTCTTCAAAGCTTTAAATCAAAGCTAATGTACTTTGAAGTTGAAATGATTCCAATTAGCCTTGGTCTCCACAGGTCTCCAAATTCTTCCCAAGAAAAAATATAACCTCAATAAATTTCAGGAAATATTGAGTATGTTTCAAATTTTCTATGTTGGAGACACAGAGTCCGAGGAACAATCTTGCTGGCCTCAGATATTTATGACAATTGGATTCACATCAGTGGTATTTAAAACTCTAAGCAGTTACTACAGGCTCTTACCAGGCTTGTACCAGGCTCCCTCTGGTTAGTATAGAAGGAATTTTAAAACTAACTTGTTCATGTAAAACAAATCCAAGACAAACCCCTCCCTGAAGTCATCTTTCCCTGGGTTCCTAATTCCAGAAGTACAAAGCTACAAATCTGATTAGGAAAAATTAGGAAATGACAAACTCAGCACTTTTTTCTATTGCAAATTAAGTGCCATTTCAATAAAAGCCATGTGGCTATGTATTTTTGTCCCAGAAGTATCATGTGTGAGCAAGCAAGGTAGAAGAAGTCAGAGCTTAATAATAACAATAATAGCTCAGAAAATTTAAATATTAGTCTCTTTCTGTGTATTAACCAATTCTACCTTCCTCAAATACCTATGAAGTAAATTTTATTATTACAATTTTATACAGAAACTGAGGCAGAGAAGTTCCAGTAATTAGATCAGATCATATAGTTAGTAAACAACAGAGCAAAATTTAAACCTAAATCTGTCCAACACCAAAGTAAAAGCCCCTAATCTGTTCACTATCCCACCCATCAACATAGTCTACATAATGCCACTACTTTTCTGTGAACAAGAATTTTTAAGATCACGTCCTAACACGGTTCTAAAATGTGTGTCTAAGATACTGATATTTCTATGAAACCTACATCTCTCTCCATTCAGGCCAACAGTCCCCTTTCAGTTACACATTCCTAGCAGAATGAAGAAATGAAGTATGGAGTAAGTGACATCAAATTAACAGTATTGGGTGTAAGACTGTTAGCATAGGGAGCTCCTAAAACTTACAAAATAAATTTAAAATGCTCCACCTTGCTGTTGATTTTGCATGATCTGTGTATTTTACAGATGGAGAAAGACAAGGTAAGTGATTCTGTGGTGTCACCCGGGTAGCAAGTCCTGTTATGAGGTCTACCTCTCACAACGCTGGTCTCAGGTCACTGACTTCTACTGTCTGCTTTTACCAGCCTTTCATTCCACAGCTTGGTTTTACTGTACAGTCTGTGATCCACAGGTTATAAATAATAGTCCAATGTTTTAAAATAAAGATATGTCAGATAACGATATAAATGTCCAGCTGCTCTTGAAAAGGTGGGGAAGAGGATGAGGAGGGGATCTGGTAGACCTGGTCAAGAATTTCCACGTAGGGACAATCGGCAGGACAAAGGTCATGAGGTCTGTAGTTCACTCTGGCTGGTGTCCCTCAGCTGTCAATTTTAATTTAAATATTCACATGTAACTAGTGGCTAATCTATGAGATAACACACGTTTAAATGGTTTCCCGGTGGAATAAAACTAGTTAGCATGAAGGTCAGGATTTAAAAGCAGTTTCCCTAAATTGAAGTTTTGAGTCCTTTCCAAGCTCCCTATAAATGTGGGTCCAATTGGCTGTTGTGCTGATATACATATGAATAGTAACATCTGTTTTATCTGGTATTACTGCTTCATACACCAACTCTCCTAGAACCTCATACTATTACGGCTTCCCACGGTAGCTCACAATTCTGACATTCTCTACGCACTTACACAGCTCTCAGTATGTCTGCTCATGCCCGTGTGAGGCATGACCTTTAAATGATGGCTTTCTTTCTGCCACTATAAGCCTGAGATCTGACAGTGACTTGGTAGATGACTTGTGTAAAATAATATGAGTTCAGGAATTCTCTAAAACACTTATCTACACTCCCTTCACATCAGCACAGAGTCTAAAATATTTTTTTCATCTCCTCATTTGAGCTTGCAAACATGGATAGAATCATAAATAAGGTGTAAAATGTAAAGACATTCCATAGAAATGCTAATAAATAAAATAAATTCCTAGTGGTTGTATTAAAGAATGACAGCTGACTACTCTAGTGATTTGACACGTGATTGTAGGGCTGTCACCATTGGTAGAATGTACTGATTACTGAACACTTTCCTTTTATCTGTGTAAAAACTCTTTACACATCTTTAGTTCCAATATCACAAAGAGATATATTATCTTTATATTCTCATGTGGCAAATTTTCAAAATTACATATCTGGCAAGAATCATAAAGCTGGGTTCAAAATCAGGCAATGAGATCTCGCCATAATTTCCTAGGTGATAGAGACAATTTAAAATTATAAGGAACTAAGAACCAGGAGAATGAGTTTCTTTCTTGGCTCTGTCTTGAATTCACTTCACAAATGAAGAGTAAGAAGCAACTTCTCCAAGCTCATTCCTTTATAATAACAGCAATAATAATAGATTGTTCTAGATGTTCTAAGACATCTAAGGCAGTTAGAATAACAAAAGAGTGTAGGATTGTAAATTCTAGGGTAAGCTAAAATTTTGTTTAGACCTTAAGTGTGTTCTTAATGTATATCTCTTAGCCTGTAACACTATCTGTAAAATGTCGCCAATATTGCCATTTTAGAGATTTGTTGTAAAGATTAAACATAGTAAGCCACTGAAGTACCTGGTATGGTGCCTACAACTAGAAACGGTTAGAATTCCCCCCCTGTAGCACTAACATCCCAATATTCTATGTAAAACTGCCTACATAAAACATTCCTTAGCCTTTCTGCAAACACTAATGAACTGGAAACACTATGTACAATTCATTTATGATCAGGCCATAGAATACAGCCACTAGCCATTTTCTGTGCTTTTGATGTAACAAAGGTTGTATCACATCATGCACAAGATATATCTATATCTAAGAAAAAGAAAAATATTCTATTTTCTGAATAGCCATGAGGTCTTCATACCCAAACAGGAATATAACATCTGTCAATCAAACTACTGAGACAAATTTGTCTCAAAATTTTATTGAGACAAATCAATAATCAATTTTAAGTGCATTATCATATAAAAAGTGGACATTATATATTACATATTATTGGCAAACATTAGAATATTTTGGGTTGTCTTTGCTTCAGAAATGGAGTGAAATAAATATATACAAAAACAAAATTGATAGTGTATTTCAACTCAAAAGAAGAGAGGATTTTTTTCATAAATGATATTGAGAAAACTAATTATGTAGCAACTCTCCATATATACACACATACACATACATTTATAAAAAAATTTCTAAAAGTGAACATTGGTAAATGTAATAATTTTTTTTTTAATAAAAAGGCTTCTTGGACAGAATATAACCTGTAATCCAATAAGAAAAAAGACATGTTAACAACTTAAAACTTTTCTTAAAAAAAAAAGCTAATCTTATCAAAATTTCAAGGACTTTTTATAAAATTGGCAACCGATTCTAAAAGATTCTAGAATAACCAAATCCATTTTTTAAAAAGAACAAAATTAAAGGACTTAAACTACCTGATTTCAAGACATAATATAAACTACAACAATAATGACAGTTTGGTATCAGCAAAAAAGATAAACATTTATTTCATTGAAATAAAATAAAGCATCCAAAAATAGGTCCACATTTGTGGCCAACGAATTTTTGGCAAAGATGCCAGCGTCTGTCAAAGGGAAAGAGAAAGTCTTTAAGTAAATGGTATTGAATATCTGAGAAAAGGGATGAACATTAGCATTTGTCAACATCATACAAAATACCAACCTGAAATGAAGCATACAAATATATATAAACCCAAATTATAAAACTGCCAGAAAAAGCATAGGAGAAAAGCTTTGTGACCTTAAGGTGAAAATATTTTTTAGTAGAATACAGAAAAGCATAAAGCCTAAAAGGAAAAACAATGATAATGTGTTTTTTACCAAATTTAAAAATATTTCTCATCACCAAGAAAGGGAGGCCACAGATTTGGAGAAAATATTCACAAAAATAATTATGCAAGACACTATGTTACTTATGTGCAAAATATGTAGGGTATATCCCTTAAGAGCATAAAATAATCCAAATTTAAAAAAAAATCACTTACTTTTAAAATAATTTGAATAGACTTTTAACCACAGATAATGTATCATTCGTCAATACACATAGGACAGATGCACAGAGTAATTCATCATCAGGAAACTGTGAATTAAAACCACACTGAGACACCTCCACACAGTCATGAGAATGTCCAAAATAATACCATCCATATGAAGAATTCGGGAGGATGCAAAACAGCTAGGACTCGAGTCCACTGCAGATGGAAATATACTTCGGCGCAACAACTGTAGGGCACTATTAGATACTTTCATAAAATGTTAAACATAAACCTAACATATGACCCAGTCAAACACTTATTTCTAGGTATTTACCTGGGAGAAATGAAAACATATGTCTATGTAAAGATTTTCATCATCATGTTCATAGCTGCTATGTTTGTAATAGCTACAAATTAGAGCCAACCCAAATGTCTGTCAACAGATAAATTAGGGCTCTTCTATATTGGGTAATACTATACTATACGAAACTATACATTTATTTATATATTAAATAATATGGATGAATCTCAAGAATTTTATCCTAAACACAAAAGAGTATGTATAATATAATTGATTAGAACATGCCAAATGATCTATAATGATAGAAATTCTGTCAGTGACTACCTAGGAATAGGGGTAAGAAAAGGAAGGGATTAGCAAGGGTCATACGGAAACTTGTGGAGGTGAAGGGAATGTTTGTTATCTTTACTATGGTGAGTAATAGTGGCATGAATGTACAATTAAGTCAAGACAACAGGATCAATTAGGGCCAAAATATTTATAGCCCATACAAGCAACAAAAAACTATTTTTCCAAATTTATAGAGATTATTTACATTAATAAGAAGATGGCATCCCTAACAAACAAATGCAAAGACTATCTGTTAATAATCTGTTTAACAAGAAAGGAAGGAAGGGAGAGAGGGAGGGAGAAAAGGATGACAAATGGCAAATACCCACTACTCAAAATACAATCCCATACAATCCTTTTTTTCCCTGGCAATGACAGGGTTAAAGACACGATTTACATGGGATGAAAGAAGACAAACTGAGGCCAACCTGTTGTATAGGCAACTTAAAATTTATATGCCCTTTGATGCAAAAATTAAAAATTAATATATTTATATAAGAATATTCATTATAGAATTATGAAAGAAAAAATTAAGAACATAAAATATTCCAAATGTCCAGCCACCGGAATTGGCTATATTATGATACATCACACAATAAAATATTTTGTAGGTTTTTGAAAATGAAGGCACTGACATAATAATATCTCCTAAACATAATATATCCCCCAAAAAGGTATAGAACAGTATGTGATATGTTTTCTTATTAATTTTTTCCTTAAAAGACGCATAGATTCTGGGGCTATTGATATGCAGACTTTTTTCTGCTAGAAAATGCACAAGCTGTTAGACACTGTTAAGGGATTACCTTTGGGGAGAAGGATTGGGTTAAAAAGGAAAGGTTTTTTTTTTTCTCTTTATGTCTCTCAGTGTGATTTGAATGTTACCATAAAAATGTTTTACTCTTTTGTATGTCAAAAGAAATTATTTCACGAATAAGATGTTCCTTATTTGTTTTTTTTTTCCTGAAGTTTTACAATAGAAAACAATAAATTTTAAAGAACAGCTACTGTAATGAATTATTAAATTTCACAATGGAAAGAACAGAGATTCACAGATAAGGAAAGTGAAGTTAGCTATTTATTATTTCCTAAATAATACCGGTGAGACATCCAGGACTCAAATCTGTCAGTGACTACACATTCCCACCCAATTTCTAACACACCATGGATTGTTGACTCAGTACTCAGACCTCATCTGGAAGATGGCAACCTAGGCCTATAGGGTGTTGTCCCTAAGATTCTATTAGGTTGACATCTTCAGAAAAATTGAGTATATGGCAGAATTCATAAACCCCATGGCTATTTGGCCTTTGCCATACCTCTTTGAAAAGGCAGTATGTAATTGGCCTACATCCAAGTGGCTAATAGTCCAACTGAAGAATGGCACTAGACTGAGGGTCCCGTATCAATCCCTGCTTCTGGCAGATGCCGTGCTGAGCAGTGGTCAAACCCAGACTGCCTTAATGGGGTGGAATCCATGCTCCTGTCCCCATAAATAACCCCTGTCCCTGTCATCATGGCCACTCTATTCTTACTGAAGTAGTCAAAGACAGAGAATGGTTGACATCTACTAAGCAAGTCATCTATCCACTGAAGTGTTTACTGCCTCCTCCTGGCAAACGGTCTCTGATATGAGACACAACAGCCTGCACTCTTTGCACCCTCCTGCACTGGCCCACCTTTGCTCTTCCTCAGGTTTCTGTTCCTCAGACCATCTAGTTTTCTTCCCTCTAATCCCCAGACCAACTAGCTAAGCCATTCCCCAGTGCTTCTAGAGCCATGCAAACCCCCTACATTAGGAAATGTCTTCATCTATACAAGCAGAATGACCAGATGTCATTTTTACCTAGTGGGCAATTTGCTTTCACAACAGCTTTAGTGCCACCCCTGAGCAGAGGAGCAGCGAGTAGCAGTCTGTTTTAACCAAGCCCAAACCATTTGAGACAACTCATAAGTGATCCAAACCCAAGATTTTTCTCCTTTGTTGGTTGATTCTAGGAAAATCTCCTCCTTTATGAGTTGTGAGCTGAGAGAGTCACATGCATGTGGAAGTTTAGGCCACACACCCATGGAATTCACTGGGCTTGCTGGACCGGCTTGGCCCAATCCCAAATTTATTGTGTTCATCTCATAATTGATTGCTACTGTACTTGCCAAACGTTATGACTTAGGAGAACTGATAATGTCTAGGTCATGACAGAAGCTGTAGTTATGTAAACTCTTGCCCCATGATCAGGTTTTCAGCTTCACTAGACTCCATTGGTTTACCAGGCACTCTATTTTAAAAACAGAATGGCTTAATTATAATTATTCAAAATTTTGAGGCTTATCTGACTGGGACCCCACTCCTTGACTCAGGGTCCTATCATTTTATTATTAGGACCCTGAAGAAGCTCTGAATTCAGTCTCTTTTCACCACTGCCATTCTTTGAAGTATATCCTCAACCTGGTTTTCAGCCCAAAACTCCTCAAGCGACCATGATTCCTTTAATTCTGCCACAGGGGAACTCTAGATTTGAGAGTTGACCTTTGACATGATAACTAGCTCATCTAAATCTGTCATTTCTTTTTCCAAGACTTCCAGAGCAATTAACAAAAGTCAGTCAACACCACAATCCCTGGGCTTACCATTACCCTCACATGACTAAAGTGCCATAGTTACCGGTGGAGGGCAGGCTTGGGATGGCCGGCAGGGTCCCCACAGCCTGGGAAACATACAGAGAAGAATCCCCCAACTGCTTCTCCTCCATTCCCCAAACAGCCATATTCCTTTCTTCATGCTCCCTCTGCCAGAGTCACATAGTTCTTTGTCTAGTTAACTATGCAGAGATCCTTGAGATCTCTCCCTTCTTTCTCCTTGTCATATATTAATGAAGTTGAGTAGAAACCACTAAGTCACATAGTTCTTCCTTTGTTTTGTCAACTATGTCAACCATGCTGAGATCCTTGTGATCTTACCCTTCTTATTACTTGTCATATGTTAATGAAGCTGACTGGAAACCATCAACAAGATGATTTATCTTTATATTTTCCAATTGTACTGTAAGACCAAAATTATGTCTTTTGTTTATGCTATTTCCCCATATTGTCTATGCTACTTCTCTCTGGACTATAAAATAAAGCTGATTTTGTGCTTTGGTGCTGGCTACACCCATCAGCTCAGTGTCCTCCTGATCCCATCTTTCTGTGTCTTCTCTTATGCTGTATTTTCCTCATTCCCCACCAATTCTACTCTGGTTCACTCCCCTTCGCTGGGCTGGTTGGTGACAGTTACCATATAACCCAATACCTCACCTTCCCTGGGCTCCTCATCCAAACCCATCAGTGAGAGATTCTTAGTAAACCGACTTGTTCCTCCTCATGTTTACCAGGTGACCTCATCTTAGAAACCCATAGTGTGTTTGTGTGGCCACTTGGCACTAATTATCTGGGTTTCCCCTGAAATCAGATCTTGAGACAAATGATCATATACAAGTAACTTCTGTGGGAACTTTACCATAGGGATAAAGAGTGAGGAGCAGGGAAAGCAAAACAGGAAAATAAGGAGAAGCTAATACTAGACCTTTATTGAGTTGGTCACCACAGACCGCAGGACCCTCTGAAGGGTCTTATGGATGTGCTCAAAATTGTTTGCTCAAGAGAGTAATTTGGAAGGCACCTATCCATGGCTATAGTCTCACATTGGTCAACAATATTCCTTTGTGAGTCAACTCGTAGTCCCAGTTTATGCAGAGGTGAGTGCCAAATAAGTTCCTTGGGGTCTACATGTCTGAGGCATCAGAGGGACCTCCAAGCAGGAAGCAAAGGTTATTATCAGGGAATTTTCCTAACAGGGGTAAGAAATGGCATTAAAAGGAGACAAAGTGGTACACAGAGACATCTAACACATCATTTGATCCTCATAGCAAATCTATGTGTTAGATACTCCTATTATCCCTATGTTACAACTGAAAAAGTAGGTAGAAGTATACATATTTAATCCAGCCTAAGTGTAACTGGAAGAGCTAAGATTTGAAGGTGGGTCAATTTGACTGTCTGGTCTCTTAACTATCAGCCTACACTGTCTTTCCAGTATGATTAGGTTCCAAATAGATAAAAAGCATGAGCTGAACTTGTCAATTATAAAAGATCTCTCGTTGACAACAGAGAGTTGCTATCCTATCCCCAAACCAGAAGATATAAATAATTTTACTTTATTCTTAGCAGGTTACCAGAGTTAGCAGGTAGCAGGTTACAAGCAAAGTATTTGAACCACTGTATACTGCAACTATTCTCTAATCACTAACCCAAGTAGAGGTCACTGACAGAGCTTCTTCAAAAGCTGCTCTGGTTCTGAGCAAACTCATACATTTCCTGTCACATTTTGCTCTGTCTATGTTTCATTTGAGGAACATTGAAAAAGCACTGGAATTCTACAACCTACAGCATTAATTACTGCTAATGGACCCGATAGATCCAATAGAAAGAGCAAGACAAACAAGAAACCATTCAATTATAATTCTATTTCCCAGAAAGAAATGTTCTTGTTGGGCACAGGTAACTTTGTTACTTTTGGTAAGAGTTCTATAAAATACCTGATTGCTATTGATGAATAGACTGCAACCCAGTGGGTGTCCCTTCTCATTTCTCACATGGTCTCAGCAGGAGGCAATGCAGCATCATTGTTTTCTCATCACTGAATAATAATGCAATATGATCAACTGCTCAAGATACTCTGAAACGGTGCCTGTGGTTAGTTAAAATTTTCCCATAAATGGTACCTAAAAAGGTCTAAGAATTTTCTCCTTTGAGCATAGATTCTCTAAAGTATCTGGCTTAATAAAATAGCACAGGAAGGCATTTTTATATTCTCTTTTCCTTAGGTGGCCTTTTTATATCCTCTTTTCTAGAATGGAATGGCTTAACTTTTTACACCTTAGCATGTGAAATCACATAGCATACAAGGCAGCCTTGTTTGGAGAGATGCAGCAAGAGACAGAATGTGACAAAACCAATGCTCTAGCTCTGTCCTGTCACCAGGTCCTGTTCCTCCCTTTTGGGTATTCTGTGCCTACCTAATGTGTGTCAAGAATTATAGGAACCATACTTATCATAATCTAAAATCATATTGAAATTTCTAGAGTGATTGATGCCCACACAGAGACGCCTATATGGTTTGATCTGATCCAAAAACCTATAGTAATGAACAGAGAGAGATTCCACTGTAAAGGCTGTCACTCACCTTCTGTTTTCACTTAAGAAATTATATACTTTATATATTAGAGCTTAATGTGAAGTTGCAGATTATCTAGCCCAGCACTTCCCAAATATCTTTCCTTCATTATTCTGGCCATATATATACATCCCATCGGTACTATTATTTACTAAACTTTTTATTTCTCATTTTTGTCTTAGTGTTAATAACCAGGAAATTCTGTACTCATATAAAGTACAGAATGAATCATATTTATTATAATATGCTTTGAAATGAATGCATAATAATTATGTTGCATATACCACCTAAAATCATCTTAACTGCCATCATTGTACATATATATATCACCTTCACAGATACTAAGGAAATACGACTCAAAAACCCCTTTTAAGTGGAAAAACTGGTAAGTAGATTTTCAAGTCCACTAATCTGGTTGGTGGCATGGCTGGGACTCACAGTCAATTCTGTTGACTTGTCGTGTAGGCTGTTTCCTTTGCATCATGCTGACTCCACAGCATGAAAGGTTATGACAAATGGGGCAACAATAAACATTTGCTGCATATGTTGGCTTCATGTAGAGATTAAGGGTCTGCACAGATGTCTAAGCAAAAACAAATTTTTTTGTTTTTGCCCCCCCCCAAAAAGTGTTTCCTTTTCCATGCTTAATGATTTTAGCAGAATGTGTTTTCCTATCTTGAGGTTTTTTTTCTTCGTCTTCACCCTAATCAATGTTATCATTCATTCTATCTCTCTCAGTAGTACTGATCTCTTTAATAGTTGAAGCCAAGATATTATACTTTCTCTGGAAATAATCATCTCTGCATCTAGAATTTATAAAGTGCTTTACAATTTTTTCAAAGCCCTTTCGCAAGCTTTATTATTTTCAACCCTCACAATGCCCCTGTGAAGTATATGCTGTGATCAAAACCTGAATCTGCCATAATAAAGAGGAAGAGAAGGGTTAAAAACTTACTAAAGAGTCGCCATGAAAATATCACAATATGTTCCTCACTCTATCCCCCTTGACTGTACACTTGTGTGCTAGCATGACTGATGTAAGTGTAGCGATGCCATGAGGAAAAATGAACTCTGCTTCCATAAAATGTTCCATTTTATCCATTATCTTAAATGATGAGCTTGTGAAAGCTGTCAGGGAAGTCACTTCAACATTCCAGGCTTCAAAGCATAGAATGCAAACTGGCATCCTCTTGATTAGAATTAATTTCTTTGTTATGGAAGAACATGCAGTATCCATCTCCCTAATGCTTCTAAAGGTCTTGGAAAATAAATAAGGCAGTGAAAGTAAAAAGAAAAAAACTCACAGGAGAAAACAAGACTTTTTCGGACTACATCTCTAGAGAAAAACAACTCCCAAACACATAGCAAACAGATAGACAATGTTGCTGGCCAAAGCCACCATCTTCAGTAATCTGATCATTAGTGATGGTGTCAGTCTGTGACATGGGGTACAATAAGCTAGTGTGTACAGGCCACCACACACACAGATCCCACTGGGTGGTCGGTCACCTTTGAGTAAATCCCTCTAAAAAATTACATTTCAAAGTTTCTCAACTCTTAAAGGTCACTAGGAAATTGCAACTGCAGTGTGCCATGGGGAAGCTTAACGACCTTGAAAGTTAATGTATCTCTGTAATCATTGCCTTAATCACATAGAATGGCTCACTCAACCATAACCTGACCTATCACTTGCCTATTAATCTGTCCTACCACAAATTACTGTTTATTAGAAAGGACTCTTTATGGTTCTCATATGGTTATGTAAGATTATACAGTAAATTCTTTGCCTCTATATGTGAGTTCACAGCACACAAACATGAACTGTGGCCTGCAGCCACTTCTCTTCCCTCCTCTATCTTCCATGTCTAGCACAATCTTTGACTCAACTTCCTCTTCCCAAGTGCTGAGTCAGTTCGTCTACCCAGCGAAGACTACCGTAAGTAAAAGATAGGACAAAAATCTACCAGAAAATTCTCCATCCCAAACCAAAAACTGAAAGCAAATAATGTTTTTAACACATTTAACACATTTCATTTTATTTAATGAAAAGAAAAGTGTTAATGTTATTAATATATAAAGAGATTTTTAAACTAATAATTAAAGCAAACATCCTGTAGGAAAGACTTGGGCAGATTACAGAATTTAAGATGAGTAAATGCAGATAAACACGTAAAAAGCAGTCGATATTTTAAGTAATCAGAAATGCACATTTTAAAATGAAATTACATGTTTTTCCCATTAATTAGGAAAGAATTTTTTAAAGTAAGATTTCTTAGTATTGGCTTGAAGAACAAGGAAATGGAAATTCTCAGAATTAGTCTTTCGGAATGAAAATTGGTATGACTCCTCTCGAAAGCAACTTGGCAATACATACAAGAATCATTATAAGGAATAACTCTGTTGTTACAATCTCTCCACTTTTAAAAATTATCCTGAGAAAGTAGCAAAGATTGCACAATGCTTTCTATAAAGGGTTGTTCAAATTATAAATTTATTGTGCTGCAAATTTGGAGACAATCTAAACGTCTATAATTAATGAATTGACTAAATGATGTTTTATCAATATATACTAGAAGTCTATGAAGCAACTAAAACGGTAGCACAGAAGTATATTTATTAACATTTAAACCACAAACATTAAAGAAAAATTAGAATTTTCATACATATGGGACATCACAAAAGTTTTCAGATAAACAAAAGTCAAGAAACATAAAATCTGTGTGGACAGAAACCAAAGAAGCCCTCCCAGCAACATCAATTAGCAGAGCAGAGTTTGACATATAAGAAATAATTTAAGATGTAAGATAGTTTTTAAGTTGTACATATTTTGCAAATTTCCAATTTCTACAGTGAACATGTATAATTACCATACTCAGATGCAAGGTATATGTATCAAAGAGTATCAACACCCTCCATACACATGCATTAAATCATCAATTTTATATCACCTATGAAATTTTAACATGTTTTTCAAAGGAATGGTAGGGCAAATTAATGCACTTACATGTTAAGTTGTCATAACTGTTCTCTCCATTTGTACAAAGGGTCCACCTCAAGCTAATGACAGGCACTATTAGATGTGGTCATCCCACAAATGTTAGCCTAACCCACTGAAGCCAAGTGCCCAGAGCTAACTGTTGTCTCAAATGTGCTGTGGATGTTTTTAACAGTGGCAGAATAATTTCCATTGAGGATTCTGACACTCACAGGATTCTTTCTTTCTTTTTTTTTTTATGTCTACCTGCTTTTTTTTTTTTTTTATTGTTGGGGATTCATTGGCGGTACAAGAATCCAGGTTACACTGATTGCATTTGTTAGGTAAAGTCCCTCTTACAATCGTGTTTGGCCCCCAAATGGTGTGGCACACACCAAGACCCCACTCCCGTCGTCACTCCTTCCCTTTCTCTGCTCTTCCTTTCCTCACCCCTCCCTCATTCTTTCTGTCTCTGCTCTCCCCTTCCCTCACCCATATCGTGTCATTAATTGTCATTAATTGTCCTCATATCAAAATTGAGTACATGGGATTCATGCTTCTCCATTCTTGTGATGCTTTACTAAGAATAATATGTTCCATTTCCATCCAGGGGATTCTTTCATCCTTATAAGGCAATAGATAGGTCAATAGGTGGGAGATGCTCTTCAGAGGCAGGCTGAACCATCTTGCACAGACAACCCAGAGCCAGTCTCAAATTCTTCTATGGGGCCCTCTGTAATTCTGAGGCAGTGATTCAGATGTCATGGCCTTAATTGATGAGTACTAGGAGGCCCTATATTTAAGTTCCTTGTGCCATTTCTCCATTAAAACCATACTCTTGGTAGTTTTCTATAGGGCCCTAGAGAATTGGACAATTCATTGAATTTGTTCTGCTGCATTAAAACAGGCAGTCCTCTGGGTACCACTTATATTTCATCCCAGAGATCAATAGAACATTCCATTCGGTCCAGGAAAAAAAATTCACAGCTGTCCTTCTTTTACATGAGGCTTTGAGTCAGCAGTCAGTTTAAATTTTACTCCCAAGTATATGGAGATTCATATCTTTAGGACAAGCTAGTCTTTGGCCACTGACCAAAACTATGCCTCAGAAAGAAAAGAAAAGCAAGTATTGGGGTGGCACCTGTGGCTCAGCGAGAAGGTGGCGGGTTCAAACCCAGCCTCAGCTGAACTGCAAAAGCAGAAAAATAGCTAGGCATTGTGGCAGGCGCCTGTAGTCCCAGCTACTCGGGAGGCTGAGGCAAGAGAATCACCTAAGCCCAGGAGTGGGAGGTTGCTGTGAGCTGTGTGATGCCACGGCACTCTACCGAGAGAAATAAAATGAGACTCTGTCTCCACAAAAAAAAAAAAAAAAAGCAAGTATTGCTATAGATACTGAGACCCTCTCTGGAGAGGAAAGGATATTTCAGAAGATTGAAATACAAAGACTTTAGCTCTTTTCCTCTTGTTCTTCAAAGTGATAAAAATTACAAATTCCCACATGCAAGAACATAAGAAAAAGTTGAAAATATAAGCAAAAGCTCAACAAACACCTTTAATATTCCATTAGGACTATTTTTGGGCTTGAAGCTGATTAGACAACCAGGTAAATTTGTTTTAAGCCAACGGGATCATTTTCTTTTCCTAGAATAATGAAACGCAAAAGACATTAGTCATGTCTGGAAGAAGGATGATGCCTTTTTAAGTAGAGTTGGATATGGTAGCCAAATACACATGGCGAAATCTCAGTGTCTACTTAAAGTAACATTCTTAATGGTTGGCACTCTCTAAACATGTTTTATCATTCTTCCTTAGTACTGGTCAAACATAGAAAATAAGACCAAACATAGGCAAACCTGAAAACCATAACCAATGGGAAAAAAAAGTCTTAGGGAATGAGCTAAGGGAATGCACACTGTATATTCATTTATTTCAGCTGTGTCTGGTCTTGGCTTTGGCATAGAGATGGGAGGTTTTGTGATGATGGAGATTCAAGGTGTGTGTCCTGGAGAAGCAATGAAGGCCCAGATACACATGCATTATGCCATCAATTTTATATTACTTTGCCTTCAGGCAAGCAGGTCCCAATAACCCATCTTTATTTCAGGGGAAATGGTCAAACCCAATTTCACAGGTAAAACAAAGTCAGTTTTCACCACAAGGTAGCCATTTACAAACAGGATGCCTCGCCATGCAATAGAAACTACTTTCTTCTTACACAAAAGGTCAGAGACATCTGGCCTCAATATTGGTTCATGTTCTGTTGGCAATAAAACATTTTCTCTGTTTGAAAACTAAAATGTTGAGCACAAGTTAGGAAAATTGCCAATCTTGTCCTTGTTAACTTAGCTGAAATTTATTCCTAATATTTGTTCTCTTATAATTTAATAGCAATTTAACAATATCCAACTTCCTTTTAGCGTTTTGCATCAAAGTATAATAAAAAGATATGGTAAAGGGGATTTTAGCAGGGGATAAAAACTTTATGAGTAAAAAGTCTCCACTTAAATGCTATGGATGCTTATTTAGCTGTTTTTCTTCATTAAATATGAATTATAGCTCTTTAAATGCTGATTTGGAAATCAGGAAGGTTTAGTCTTACTCTACTGCTTTATATCCACAAGCAACATAAATCTATTTAAAAGCTGATTTAAGAAAGCAACTTAGAGAAGCAAATTGCTGGTGATTTGATCCCTTGAATTTTGCATGCTACAGAATCAGAATCAGGTTGTACTAAGCACCAAAATTGTTTATTCAAATGTGGTTGAAAAGAATTATTTCTTAAAATGCACAGACTGTATAGTGGTGGAGTTTGAGATCTACTTGGAATACTAAACACTTGTAAGGCACATAGAACACAAGCAATGCACCAGCAAGGATAAGAGTAGGAGGAAGCCTTAATTCACCTAAAGGAAGGGTTTTTTGTAAATGAATCCATATGTTGGATTCTCCATCAGAAAATATTGATAGCTAATAAAATTACAACTCCAGATGCAAAAATAAATTATAATTTTAATTCTGTAAACAAATTATTTTTTGCAATACAGCACTAAGAGTTTAGAGTAGGATGAACTTCTATTATTGCGTTTTTGTTTTACAACATGGTGCCTTTGAGATTGGGGTTAACCAAACTCACCAGGCCAGTATTTCCAGGTCTTCCATGGACAAAGTAAAGAAATAAAGTACAGAGATCAGCCTTTCAGGACCATTCTACAATAACATATTATCTAAAGTGATATCAAGAATTGACAGAATTAAAAAGCATTGTGTAGTATTGACAATGTTGTTTGAATAGTTTTCTCCCTCCAGGTGAAGTGACATAAATGGATTTACATCCCATTAGCATGTAAAAGAAAAATTGACTTTCTATGCACAATGTACTAATAAGCAATAACTTTTCCTCACTCCCTCACTACAAGTCAAATGCTGGCTGAATAGAAAAATAAATTAATTAAATTACATAGAAAAATGATTTTTTAATTTGTTCTTTTTAAAAAAATTCTAGACACAGGAGAGAGGAAGATGGCAGCGGAGACAGTCCGTAATCCATCTCTCCCCAGTCAGCAGGTGAGAGGGAGGGAGCTCTGGATCTTTCCCTGTGTGAATTATTGGAGTGGATGGGCAGCTGGAGATGCACAGTGATTTGGTGGTTTGTTGTGTTTGAAATATAGTTCCTAACAGTGGAAACTGCTGTAAACTGTTTCCCCCTGCCCTGTGGAGGGGCAGCTGGCCCCTCCCACAGGGAGGACAGCAGGTCTCAACTCACAAAACCTAACTGGAGAAAACTCCACGGAGGATCTCAGAGTTTGATGACCAGAAAGGGGTGCTGCTAGGATCCACAGAGAACCGGGCAGCCCAAGCAAGAGCCGAAAGGACGGGACCCTGCCAGAAACAGACATATTGGAATGTCCAAAATGGTGAGTGCCTTTTCCCCAGATCATTGGGAGTAGGTGATCCGTCAGCACTATCCCAGGTGGGGAATCCTGGTGGGGTCTGACTGTGCAGGGGGTGCAGGATTCTAGGGTGTGGAAAAGACACTTTCAGCTGTGGAAGTTGGCGAAGAGGGCCCCCGAGCACTTCAGCTGGAGAAAAAGCAGCAGTTCAAAATGGCAACAACAGCCCTGCGGGAGTCCCTCCCTTCCAGCCACCACAGCTGCAGCAGCCCCCGCGAACTACAGCCACCACAAGCCCCTCTCCCACAGCCACCACGAGCCCCTCTCCCACAGCTGCTGCAAGCTCCCCTCTCGCAGCCGAAGGCAGTTGCCAGATTGCGAAAGAGCACGAGGGCAGAGTGGAGAGTCTTGGGACGAGTGGACTCATGAACCAAAGTTGGAGGTCAGATGGGAATGTTGTTTGGAGCTGAGCACCCAAAATAAAGCACCTTTTCCAACGCAAACCAATGGAGAAACTCCAAAAATGGCAACTGTCCAGATAGTGTGGTTACCACAGTAACAATATAATTGGTGAACCACATATAAGCCTGAGAACCACTCACAGTGCCATCTGGTGTCCACAAAGTATATTGCATTATAATTTAACTCCACTTAAGTTGACATCAACTGCATACATAAAGACCTTTATTTCTACATATATATAAGAACAATATTTTTGAGGTTGTTTTTTTTTTAATATCCTTTTCTTGGAGGTGCCATTGATAAATAATTTTTTATTTCACTTTCTTTTCTTAGGCTATTTTCATTATCTTCTATTCTCAATTATACATTTCTTCTTCCTCTCCTGTTTTAATTTCTTTATTCTCTCTCCCCTTCCTCTTTTTTCCTTCTTAGAGCTTCTAAGAGTGCTTACATCATATTTGTTAGAGCCTTTTCTTTTCCTCTTTTCTCAAGTGTTTACAAGTATCATTTTTATTGTAGAATTCTTTTTTTTTTTCTTAGCTGTTGTTCTTTGATTTGTTGGTTGTTTGTTCTGTTTTGTCTGTATGTCGATGTTTCTGCCTGTGGGTGACCTGTGGGTGATCTGTGGGCTTGTGTATCTGGTAGCCCTTTTTTTGAGTGCATTAGCCCATTTACTCTCAATGTGATTGGTGCTGTAAATGTTTTCCTTACCACCTTGATCCTTCAGCCCACCCCCTACCCCAGATTGGAAGTCTAGAACTCCAACTCATCCAGAATCCAGATTGTCTGCATTTAAAATTGGTCTGCAACTCTTGAACTGTAAAGGCTACAGTCAACATCCCAGTTCCTAGGTGGAGGGCTGGTCAACCACAACCATAGAAGTTTCCAGTCCAGTTTCACTGACCTGCTCATATAACTAAAATCTGAAACACAAATATGGGGCGGAATAGCAGGAAAACTCTGACAAAATGAATAAACAGAACTCTGCAACTCCCCCCAAAACTGACAAACCATCCAATCCAGACGATCCCATCGACAAACAGATAGCGGTGATGTCTGAAAACGAATTTAGAATCTGGATTGCAAACAAAATTAATAAAATGGAAACAAAGATGGAGGTACAGATTATAGGATTAATTCAGGAGATGTCTCAAGAATTCATCCAATTCAAAGACAAAATGACCAAAGATCTCGACACATTGAGACAAGAAGTTGCAACCCTCGAAGATATGAGAAATACAGTAGAAGCCCTCAGCAACAGAATAGAGCAAGCAGAAGAAAGGATTTCTGACACCGAAGACAGAGACTTTTAACACTCCCAAATCCTCAAAAGAGATAGAGAAATGAAAGGCAAAATTGGATCATTCTCTCAGAGAGCTCTGTGATAACTCAAAGAAAACCAATATTCGTCTTATAGGGATACCTGAAAGCGACGAACTGGCTTCACATGACACAGAGTCCCTTCTTCTTGAGATTACTAAAGAGAATTTTCCAGACATACCTAGAGACTCTGAAATTCAGATAGCAGATAGTTTCAGAACTCCAGCACGACTTAACCCAAATAAGACATCTCCCAGGCACATTGTAGTTAATTTCAGTAAAGTTAACATGAAGGAGAAGATTCTAAAGGCAGCCAGACACAAGGAATCCATTACATACAAGGGGAAGAATATTAGAATAACTGCAGATCTCTCTGCTCAAACCTTTCAAGCTAGAAGGGAGTGGACTTTGACCATCAACCTTCTAAAACAAAATAACTTCCGACCCAGGACCATCTATCCAGGCAAATTGAGTTTCATTTATGATGGAGAAATTAAATACTTTAATGACATCCATACGTTGAAGAAATTTGCTATAACCAAACCAGCTCTCCAAGATATCCTCAGACCTATCCTCCATAAGGACCAGCACAAACCCCCACCATAAAAGTAAACTCAAGCAGAAACGTTGAACCACATACTAAACTCTACAATGGCGAAAGGACCCACAATACCTACTCCACAACCGAATAGCTTATCTTTAGTTTCTATAAATGTGAATGGTTTAAACTGCCCTCTAAAGAGGCACAGCTTGGCTGACTGGATACAAAAACTTAAACCAGATATCTGCTGCATACAAGAATAACACCTTATCTTAAAAGATAAATCTAGACTCAAGGTAAAGTGATGGACATCCATATTTCAGGCAAATGGAAAACAGAAAAAAGCAGGTGTTGCAATCTTATTCACAGATACAATAGACTTTAAACCAACCAAAGTGAGTAAAGATAAGGATGGACATTTTATATTTGTTAAAAGTAATACACAAAATGATGAGCTTTCAATTATTAATATTTATGCACCCAATCAGAAAGCACCTCAATTTATAAGAGAAACTCTAACAGACATGAACAACTTAATCTCCTCCACAACCATAGTTGTCAGAGATTTTAACACCCCTCTAACAGTGTTGGACAGATCCTCCAAAAGGAAGCTAAACAAAGAAATCATAGATTTAAATTTAACCATCCATCATTTGGACTTAACTGACATCTACAGAACATTTCATCCCAATAAAACGGAATACACATTCTTCTCATCAGTCCATGGAGCATACTCCAAAATCGACCACATCTTAGGTCACAAGTCTAATGTCAGCAAATTTAAAAAAGTAGAAATTATCCCGTACATCTTCTCAGACCATCAGGTGTAACTCAACAACAACAAGAATCCGCATACTCAAATAAAAATGTGGAAGCTTAACAACCTCATACTGAAGGATACATGGGTCATTGATGAGGTTAAGCAGGAAATTTCCAAATTTATGGAACAAAATGACAATGAAGATACAAATTATCAGAACCTATGGGATATGGCAAAGGCAGTCCTTAGAGGGAAATTTATAGCACTGCAAGCATTCCTCAAGAAAACAGAAAAAGAGGAAGTTAACAACTTAATGGGACATCTTAAACAATTGGAAAAGGAAGAACATTCCAATCCCAAACTCAACAGAAGAAAAGCGATAACCAAAATGAGAGCAGAGTTAAATGAAATTGAAAATAAATGTGTTACAGAACAGATCAATAAATCAAAAATTTGGTTTTTTGAAAAGGTCAATAAAATAGATAAACCCTTAGCTAACCTAATCAGGAAAAAAAAGAGTAAAATTTCTAATCTCATCAATCAGAAATGATAAAGACAAAATAACAACAGACTCCTCAGAAATTCAAACAATCCTCAATGAATATTATAAGAAACTTTACTCTCAGAAATATGATAATCTGAAGGAAATTGACCAATACTTGGAAACACGTCACCTTCCAAGACTTAGCCAGAATGAAATGGAAAAGTTGAACCAGCCGATATCAAGTTCTGAAATAGTATCAACTATACAAAAACTCCCTAAAAAGAAAAGCCCTGACCAGACAGCTTCACATCAGAATTCTACCAAACCTTTAAAGAAGAACTAGTACCTATACTACTAAACCTCTTCCAAAATATTGAAAAAGATGGAATACTACCCAACACATTTTATGAAGCAGAGATCACCT
>CAUYON010050134.1:0-23714 GCA_963573935.1 Arctocebus calabarensis
ATGCCTAGGTCAATTTCTTGTGAATTTCCTAGGCCTCAATTCCATGAAAGGACTGTATCCATTCATTGATACATTCATTCACCTTGCCCCTGGTGGAAGGGACTGTATTCATTTGTTTCCTGGCCAAGAAACCCATACACCTATATATCCTGAGACTAAAGGCCTAAAGGAGGAGATGGGGAAAGACTGGGAGAGAAACGGAGAGAGCTTCTCTCTCCCCTCTAGAATTTTCTCCCTCTAACAGGTGCCTTAATGTTTTCTGTATTCTTTTCTTTCTTTTCTGTGAATAAATTCTGTCTTACAAAAAAAAAAAAAAAAGGGAAAATGAAACATGGTGAATATTGAACAACCTGTTTTTGAAGGATTTATACTTCACAAATAAAGTTTATAAAGATGATCTTGTTATGGGATTAGGTGTTCCTTTCTGTTTGGTCTACCTTGGCAGTCACTGCTGATGACAGGCAGGTATGAGGTTGGCATTGTGTGGCAAACACACCATGTTGAGTTTGGAAATAAGCAAATAGGAGCAGTGGTATCTGAAATACACCAATGAGTGGCACAGTAAGGAGAACTTTCTTGAGAGGGGTATATGGAACTATATAGCTTAGCCTGATTATTTAACAAGGGAGTGAACTGGGTTTTGAGCAAGATTCAACACAATTATTCTCTACCAAAGCGTCTCAGTTCTAATCTGCATATTCAATT
Source organism: Arctocebus calabarensis (assembly GCA_963573935.1). Lineage (NCBI taxonomy): Eukaryota > Metazoa > Chordata > Mammalia > Primates > Lorisidae > Arctocebus > Arctocebus calabarensis. The sequence continues at coordinate 706 of CAUYON010050134.1, forward strand.
CTAATTCAGTGATCAGCAGTAGGGACTTTTAACACTATTCTTACATGTTCCTGGGGATATCAATGTTTCTGCTTCCTGGGCTCCACTTTGAATAACAAAATCTTGCATAACTCCAAAAGTACAGGTGATTTTTGAAAAGAAGCAGTCAGAGATACCAAAAATTTGAGAACACTTTAATTTATGTTGGAGGTCATTCTATCATATTACCACTGTGTAAAAGTAGAAAAGGAGGAGAGTAAGGCCATTATGCGAAGTCAGAAGAATAACACTGCTGGACTCACCATAGCAACACAACATCTATGAACGATTAAGTGGATGTGGATGGGTGGAGATAAGAATAGGGTTGACTAAGATAGAAGAGGTAATTTAAATGGAGGTGTGAATTCTGCATTACAGGTGGGCTGAGAATTTTCAGAGAGTTGTCTCTGTGTTAACATTGTTGGTAAATGGATATAGAAACATGGGCAATAACACTAAATACTTCATGTTTTCTGATCTTTATTGAATAAGTTTGCAATATAACTTATAAATATTGCGTAAGTAGTTTCCTTCATTCTTTCTCACTTCTCTAAAGTTATTCTTTTCATTTCCTCCTATTAATCTTGGCTTGTTATGGTAATTCAAAGTGCTTATTTTATACCCACTAACATTTTTTTCTTGTTAAAATCTAGATGTTAATTAACACATCTCTAATTTTACATCTTTCTAAAATATTTTTCTGATTTCTTAAGTTTTACGCCTAATTTGATTTCTCCTTAATTGTTTTTCTGAAAATGCTTATATTTGGTATTTAATGTACTTTATATTTCTATCAAAATCATTTGTACATTTTTCTATATAGAGCAGGATTTCTCACCTCTGACTGAACATAGAAATTACCTAAGGAGATATTGAATACATAACACAATTAATTAAATGAAAATAAATATATAAATAAACAAAGACTGCTGCCCTGCCTTTAACCCATATATTTGATTTAATTGATAAACTCAGTGTTGGCAGGTGTTAAAATCTACATCAATAATTTTAACATGAAGACAGTGATAAGAACCATGAAAATGAAATATTTTCTAAAGGCTTACTGCCTCCCATTCCTCTATACATTTTACGCAATCTACAGATTCATTTTTTGGCTTTGATTAGTAATCCTATTGCAACGTTTCAGAACAGAAATGGCTGCTAGTACCACAGCATTCAATTGTGCCTCTAATGAATGTGACAGTCTGTACAAAAGTGAATCAGCAACAACATTTAGAGTTTAGGGTTGTTGACAACATTCATAAAATCTTTTTAAAGAAGTAGTTTAATCAGTTGGGCCAAATAGCTGAAATGCTAAATCACAGACAGCTGTATTTATATCATTCCCATTGTGTTTTTGTGGAAAAGATAAATAGCAATAAACTACTGTAAATAAAATTAATCACATATGCTTCTGTGCATAATAGGAGCTTGATAAAAGTTGGACTGTTTTGGAATCTATGGATCTCTTGCTATGGTCCTACTGTGTAAATATTCACAGATGGGCACATGTTCTTTATTAAAAACACCTGCAAAATGTTGCTGGCAAGATTTCAGAAAAATCTTGAACCATTTTAAAAATTATTTCATACCACCTGGTGATTGATGATTCTCTGGAGTTTTTCCTTAGGAAACCATGCATTAGAATATTAAGATTTGTTCCCTGGTGCTAACGGTGAACTGGGTAAAATGAACACTATTGTTTTTGTTTTTCTTTCACTCCTTCATATGTTAATTTCTTCCTTTACTCTGTCATTTATTACAGGAAATCTCTGTAAGGAAAGCAAACAAAATATAAATGATTCTGCCCAGAATATGCTTCATAGTTACCTTTCTGATTAATGGAATTAGATTGTGTAGAAAATTGAGCAATTCCCTTTACCTTCTTCCTTTACTGATCCAATTCAGGTTTTCCCTAGGCTCATATTATCCTAGTTAGATTTTTAGATATTTATATTCTCGAATTAATTTTTAAAAAGAAAAGGAGTTGTATCGCATTTATTTCTACTTAATATTTCTTTCTCTTACCTATAATTAGTCCCAATATACATGCCATTCTATTCTGACCCTATCCTTACATTTGCTCTTGATTTATGTAAGAATTTTGAAGACACTTGTACGGGTAAGAAGTCTCAGAAGAAGTTCTGAGCTCCCAAAATTGTTATGGCTATTGCAAAGAACAAATATAAAGCACCAAAGGAAAATACATTAGTGAGATAATAAATCATCTTTTCAAATGTATTTCAAAAACATTTATAAGTAAAGGTTTATCTGTGTTGTGCTGGAACAAAGCCATATTGCCTAAGGACTGTTTTTCATTTCTTTTTATTCGAAATTACTTAGTAAAATGAAAATAAATATGAGCCAGGTGTTGTGGTGGGCACCTGTAGTCCCAGCTACTCAGGAGGTTGAAGCAACACAATCACCTAAGCCCAAGAGCTGGAGGTTGCTGTAACCTGTGATGCCACAGCGCTCTACCAAGGGCAATAAAGTGAGACTGTCTCTAAAAAATAATAATAATAATAAAAATAAATAGGGTTCTGTTGTCTGTATTTTATTGAATGTATTAATGTTCTAATATCCTAACATACTTGTGAGCTCGTGTGAACGTAAAAGGATTGTGATATATCTGCCTCTGGAGTATATATTTTTTGGTGAAAAACACTATGAATGAATATCAAAAGGAAAGATGTTGAACTTCAGATATATTGGATGAATAAAAATTGTAGTTTGTCCTATACTAGGGAAAAAATAAAGGACAAATGAAAGATGAGGTTATTATTTCCTTAGCATAAAGATTTGGTTTGTTGTCAGTTACATCACAAATTTATATATTAATAAGTTCATTGTGATCCTCAAAATAAAAAAAAATACACCATTAATCATTACAGCTACAACCACAGTGTAAATATTCATAATGAAATTAATGTTAAAATATGTGATAAAATTTTCATTACTACAAGCATAAACTTCTCTGACTATAGGAACTAATATAACTGTTAATAAATATCAAAGGTATTATTATTGGATTAGAAATGTTTCTCAAAAGGTAACTATGTTGTAAGCTTTTTTTCTCAAATACATTTAATAATCTTATTCACTAAGAAGTCTAATTATGAGTTGTCATTACTCAGTTTTATTGACACTGGTCTTTTATCTCTACAAATGCTTCTAACATCATTGAAATTCATTAAATTGCAAAATGTTCTATAATCCTCATCAAAAATTATAATCAACTGCCATTTTCACTAAATTAATTGATTATCAGCCATAAAAAATCAGTCTTCCAGAATATGCTTTCTGAAAATAGGAGCGAAAAATAAAAACAGCAAGAAATATATTTTGAAATAGAAGTGACATTGTTTTAAGTGATTATTGTTTTAAGTGTTTTTGTATCATTTATTCCACAGCAACTCTACAGAGTTAGTATGCTATGCAGTTTCCATTGTTATGACAAGGACATTGACCTGTAAGGACTTTAAGTGTGAGGCTACAGGTTTTTCAGCTAGCAAGTTGCCAGAGAGAGATCTAATCTGGAGTCCTAACTCTAGATCCAATGCTTTCTACCAGGAATATATTAAGCAGTGAGCCATTTGCCAGATATGATACAATTTGGGGTTAAATTATCATATATTGCTGCTCCAGAATTCTTCATAAGTATAAGGATGTTTAATAGGTATGAAATTATAGTAGAGAATGAAGAATTTAGTTGATATATTCCAGAGAATGTCAACTTAATAATTTGAGTTCCAACTAGCTTATGCAACTGATTCGATCTATGACTTTGATAAGGTGATTTTTTAAATGCTTATTTTCCTCACATATAACATTAAAATATTTTCCTTTTTTTTTTTTTTTTTTGAGACAGAGCCTCAAGCTGTCACCTTGGATAGAGTGCTGTGGCATCACAGCTCACAGCAACCTCCAATTCTTGGACTCGAGCTAGTCTCCTGCCTCTGCCTCCCAAGTGGCTGGGACTACAGGTGCCCACCACAATGCCTGGCCATTTTTTGGTTGTAGCCGTCATTGTTGTTTGGTGGGTCTGGGCTGGATTCAAACCTGCCAGCTCAGGTGTACGTGGCTGGTGCCTTAGCCCGTTGAGCCACAGGCACTAAGCCACATATAACATTAAAATATTAAAAATATTTATATTGTACCACATATATACATAAGCATATATATTCTTTATGTATAATAGTTATAAATCTTTGTGAGGTATAGTATATCACATATGGATTGAGTATGTATTTTAGAGTCATTTAGAGACTAGAATATAAAACATTTTCTATATAAATGTAGTAATATATAAAATAAAAATAAAAGCACATTTTTTTCAAAAACAAATTATCAGCTTCAAAAATGGACTTATAAAAAGTTAAAAAAGGATAATTTATTTGCAGAGTTTATCAAAATTCTCATCAAATAATTTGTATCTATCCTGGATTATCTATCTACCAAGCCATTTATTCAATAGAATCTTTAAGTTATTAATGAAAATTTGGTAGAATTACATTCCAAAATATTCCTATTATGGAAAGTCTGTTTTAAACTAAATATTCATGCTATTCTTAAAACTCACTTCAGGATTGACTTAAATATATTTAAAATACTCTTAGCTACCTGTCTTTTCTAGTTTGTCATTTTGGTATTTAAATATACTGAATATGTGGGAGAGAAGCAAATGTACACTTACACACTTTAGGACTTAGACAAAATATAAAATAAAATAAATACATTCAAATATATATAAATATATTTATGTAAAATATATACTCTTGTGTGTATTTAATGGTATTAATAACACTAAGTATTTGTGTTTTAGTTATTTCACACTGATATTTCGGACAAATTTTTCAAAATCAAAAAAATGATACTTTAATGTTTAGAATCAATAAGCATTTTTAATGGATCTATGAAGTAAGTTCTACTGAGGATATTTTGACTTTAATATTTTGGTCATACTTTCAAATCAAATATGAGTAACATTATATAAATTAATAGTTGTTCTATAAAACCCATCAGAAAATGATAAAAATCTTTAAATAATGAAAATTCACTAAGAGGCTTTGGTATCCTCATAAAATGTGAGGTCATTCTGTCCAGACAAGGTCATATGCTACAAAATTCAATGCAAACAGTAACAGTGACAGCAATAAAGTGATAAACTGCAAAGTAATCTGTAATCAACAATCTAGGATACCTCACGCATATATACACCATTCTTTCACACTTTTTTTTAAGCATTAAAAAATGTACTAACTTAAAAAAGTGAAAGTTCAGAGGTTGATTGGGTTTTTTAGCTGGGAAGACTTGATTTTTGCTAAACAACATTGGTCTGGTGTTTTCCTCATCTATTGACCATGTTACCAAGCTGGTTTCCTGCTTACTACAAAAGGGGCTGCTCTGTTTCAGGTTACACAGCCACACGCTGCAGCATCCCTGGGTTTAGACAGTGAAGTCCATCAGGAGACTATATGGAAGCATCTTCTCTTTAGAGAAACATCCGTGCAATGTAGACATTGGCCTTGTTTCATTTGAAAAGCAGTTCAGGATTATACCTCCCTGAGGAGGAAAATTGACTTGCATTTTACTGCTACTTTTATTTTTCAATTTTTTTATCAGGGTAAAATACAAATAACACAAAGTGTGCCATATTATGATATTTTAAAATACACAATTCATTGGTATAAAATACATTTATAATGTGGTACACCTATCAGCACCATCCATCTCTATAACTCATAAACTAAAACTCTACATACATTAAACCGTAACTCCTCATCATCTTTTCCACTCGGCCCCTGGAAACCACCATTTTGCTATCCATAGCTATAGTTTTGGCTATTTTCATATTTCATATAAATGGAATCATGTAGTATTTATGATTTTGTGACTAGCTTACTTCTCTTAACATAATTTTCGCAAAGTTCATCTATGGTGTAGCATGTGTCAGAACTTCCTACCTTTTTAATGCTGAAAAAGATTGCATTGCATGTACAAGATCAGACATTTAAGTTCATGAACTTATTCTAGAAAAGGTGCTACATAGTTAATTGCTGATTATCACTATGGTCACTTTGAAGTACTCCCCTTCGAAGCTGTGTATCAATGCTAGTGCCTATCCCACCCTTCAGAGCAAGTTTGAAGCTCTTTTTCTGGAATAACCATCAGAGCTGTAATTGTATGAGGTCTGACAATTAAGTCAGTGTATATGTATAATTAGTTTATTGCTTTGTTTAAATCCTCTATTTATGTACTTACTTGTTGCTTGGTTTTTTTATAGATTACTGTGAATGTGGTTTCACATTGTCATTTCTCTCCCCAGTTCTGTGAGTTTTTCCTTCTCTCTTGATGGAATGAAATTAGTTTATATAAATCTTTATATTTGTTGTCTCTTCTTATGGTGTTGAACCTTTTATTAGCATATAATTTTCTTCTTTGTGTCTTGTAATTTAAAGTCTTTTGATTTAAAGTCTTTCTTTTCGAAGATTAGTGTAGCTACTCTTGCTCTTGGTTCTTGTTAATATTTATATGGAATATTGATATGTATCCTTTAGTTTCAATCTATTTTTGTCTTTGGATATAAAATATGTCTTTTACAGAATGCATGTTAATGGTTCATGGTTCATATTAATGTTTTTTTTTTAAATTTTATCTTTCCAATCATGTTGACTTTTGGTGAGTGAATTTAATCCATTTATAGTTAATTAATTAATGGTAAAGAAGGATTTTTAAAAACTTCATGATATTAGGAGGTACACAGGTTTTGTTCATTTGCTTTGATTTTTATGCAAAGTGAGCCAAGTTGGTAAGCATGTCTCCCCCACCCAGTGTGCACCATACTCTATAGGTATGCGTTTACTCATCCATTCTCTTCTCTCTCCCAGCTTGATTTTTGTTGAGATTTACTTCCATATGGGTGCTAAAGTTATTTTTTGTTTGTTTGTTTGTTTTGTTTTGTTTTTATTGTTGGGATTCATTGGCGGGGAAAAGAAGAGCAAAGAGAGGGAAGGAGTGAGGGGGATGGTGTATTGGTGTGTGCCACACCTTTGGGGGGCAAAACACAATTGTAAGAGGGACTTTACCTAACAGATGCAATCAGTATAACCTGGTTTCTTGTGCTAAAGTTTTGATTGGCCATATCCAACTTGGTATCGAGTACGTGTTTGTTTCCCCATTCATGTGATGTTTCATGTTGCAGCCCATATAGCCTATGGCTAGGAGTGAGAGTTATAAGAAATATCTGTGTAGCTCAATAATGGAACACCTGGGTGGAAAGGGCATGGAGAGAGATTTAGCTCTCCTAATAAGCATGAGAGATCGAGAGATGAGAGCAATGGTGAATTGGCAGTCCTTACACCTGTGGTGTTGAGAGGCACCAGATTAGCCTTACATTAGGCTGGAGGAGAAGGCAGTCAAGGAGCATGTGCATTCTGTCATGGACCTGCTTACTCTGACTCTGTCTCCTCTCCTGCCTGCAGACACCAGCACAGCCTCTCTCTGCTGAAGATCACGAAGTTCTGCTAAAGACTAAGATCTATCTTTCTAAGAATGCTTTACTCTCCCCTGACAAGTAGTGTCAGAAGTGACATGTGACAGTTTCTCTTAGAGAATGGTCTCCAACTCTATCTATATTATAACAAAAAATACTAGATTGCCATTTTTCTTTGTGGCTGAGAAGTACCCCATAGTATGCCTATATACCACATTTTATTAATCTATTTATGTATTGGTGGGCACTTTGGTAGCTTTCACCTCATTGCAATTGTGAATTTAACATTAAAGTTAAGGAAGGGCTTCTGCCATTTTTTTCTATTTGTATTACAGCATTTTCTTCCTCCTTTCTCAAATTACTATTGTCTTTTGTGTTTAGTTGATTTTTCTGTAGAGAAATGTTTAAATTTCATTTTTATTCCCATTTGTATATATTCTAATGCTACTTTCTTTGAAGTAACTAATAAGATTATATTTAATATTTCAAAGTTACGACATTCTAATTTGAATTTATTCTAGCTCAGCTTCAATAGCAAACAGTCTGCTCCTGTAACAATTTAATCTCTACCCAATTGATGTGCTGAATGTCTCATCTATATGTTTGATAATTCTTTAGATCAAATCTGAATTTATTTCTATTTTAGTTAGTGTAATGTTCAACTCCATAATTACTTTTTTGTTTCTTTTTTCAATTATAATCTCTCTATTAATATAAATTTTGTTCATATATTGTTTTCTTAACTTTAACTATATTATTCTTAAATTAAATGCTCTTTAAGCATTTTTGAAAATTGTTTTAATGTCTTTGTCTAGTAGATTTATCGTTAGTTATTTTTTCAAAGGAAGTTTCTGCTGATTTTTTTTTCTCATTGAATATTCCTTTCCTATTTTCTTTGTATGTAATCTTACTTTTGGGAAAACCTAGACATTTCAATCTCACAAGGTGATGGTAACCCTGGATATCAGCTTTTCGCCTTTCTTGAGGGTTTCTTGTTTTTGCCATTATTTTCATCTTTTTTGATTATTGTAGGCTATCTCTCAGTGCTAAAGATCGGCCTGAGGTATAATCTCAGATATTTTGGGAGACTATCAAATTCCCTCAGATTGAGAAATTTTTATTGTTTTCCCCATATATGTAATTCCTTCTATATGTGGAGGACTTTAATGTCTGGATTGCAACAGTAAAATAAATACAAACTAAGGAGGAGAGGGAAGAGCCCTAGTTCTTTAAATCCTCTGGAAGTGACTTCAGGGAGATGAAGAAGAACTTGCAATAATTGAGTAAGGAACAACAAAAAAGGTCACTAATGTTTTGTGTACACGTCTGAGAATAGAAGCAGTAATATGAGATCTGAGCACACGTTCCTAATAGTTGGAGAATAGGGTACTTTTAACACAAGCTGGTTACTACAAGCTTTATGAACTGCTCCTGGAAAGTAAACATGGTTGCCTGTAGTGGTGCTGAGTGGGGGTAATGCATAGCTGCTATTGTATTAAAAGCTGCTATTGTATTAAAAACTGAAATTGACCAAAATTGTTTGCAATTTACTAATTAAGGTTTTCCCTAGAAGTGTCAAGACTTTAACAGACACTGGAGCTCCAAAGTCGTTATTATCAGTCAGATTATACCATTCCAGTTGTTCTATAGATAGGAAGAGAGATTATTATATTCTTATGCTCACCTTTCCTTAAATCAAGAATTATGCAATTCTTTCGTTCTTGAACTGAATGAAGTTATAACTAAAATTGCCCAAATAATGAAAATTGTTGATATTAAATTATGCAATTCATTGGTTTGATGTTATGTCATTAGTACCTTTTATACTAAACCCTTAGACTTTTTTATGTTTGTTACCCCAACAACTAAAACATTAAGTAACATATACAGTATGAAGGCAGCTGTGAAACCAAGAATAATTGCAACTGAAGTCCCATTATTTATTGATGCTAAAATAGAGGAAAATGATTTGTTCACTTATTTTATTTTAGTTTTAGTTGCATGAGTGATTCCCAATTGCAATATACTGAGCTATTTTTCTCTCACTATTGAATTAACAATCGATTAAAAATAATCTGATTCTTTATAGAAGCATCTTAAATTAGGTTAAGGTCTATGTATCATAGGATTTAGTCAGAACAAAATTCATATGGAAGGACACAAAATAAGCAACTATTGGATTTATTTTAGTGGAAAATCATCAATTTAGCTTTCTCACAATTATGTGGAAATGTGACCATTCTTCTCTATCTATTCCTGCAATGAATCTGTTAGGGTTATCATGCTGGATCATCAAAATAGGATAAGAAAATAATCTTGAAATTACCTGTGTTGAATGCTAATATAATAAAAAGATAAGGATTTCATGTGCTTTTACTTTACCACACATTTGAATTTTCTTCTTTGATTTCAGAATCCAAGAAATTATGCAAAAAAGCTTTCTTAAGAAAGATAAAAAGTCTCAAATGCCATGTTCAGGCCAGGTACAGTGGCTCATGCCTATAATCTCAGGAAGTCTGGAGGCCTAGGTGAGATGACTGTTCAACACCAGGAGTTAAAGTCTATCCTGACAACACAGCAAGACTCAGATTATACACACACACACACATATATATATACTCACATTTTCTTTTTGAGAGAGAGAAAGAATCTCACTATATCTTATGGATAAAGTGAAGTAGTGTCATTAGAGCTTTCTGTGACCTTCAGCTTCTGGGCCCAAGTGATCCTCCTGCCTCAGCCTCCCAAGTAGCTGGGACTACAGGGATACATTAGGAGACCTGGCTAATTTTTCCATTTTTGGTAGAGATGGCTTTTGCTCTTGCTCAGGCTGACCTCAAATCTCCTTTTCTCAAGCAATCCTCCTACCTTGTCCTCCCAGAGTCCTAGGATTACAGGCGTGAACCACCATACGCAGCCTATACCAAAATATTTTAAAGCAATAACTAGACTAGCATGGGTATACGTGTCTATAATCCTACTAAACAGAAGGCTGAAGTGTGAGGATCACTTGAGCCCAGGATTGTGAAGCTGGAAGAGCTATGTCATCCTACTGCACTTCAGCCTAAGTGATAGAACAAGAGTGATAAAAGAAGACTACGTCTCAAAAAACAAAAAAAAATCCCTATATATGTGTGTGTGTGTGTGTATAAATACATATATATATATATAGTCATAACAGTGAAAACTAAATATTATTTGAATGAAGAATATAGCGGTTCATACTGAAGATAGATTCATTAAGACCAGGAGTATATATGGAAAGTGAAAAGAGATACAAAAGATTATTTTTGCTTGAATCAGTGTATAATAAGTTGATTTTCAAAAAAATTACTTTTCAAGAAAAATTGTCCTATGAGTTTCAGATTAATATTTGTCACTAGACTTAAGACTTGTAAAACATTGAATTCTTCTTTGTTATATTTTTATTTGATAAAAAAATTCAGCTTGCAATGTTTTTTAAATAATATTGAAAACAATTTGAACACCAAGGACATTACAAGCACAGTGCTCATGTAGCATGCCATATGCACAGCATCTCCATTTGGAGTTTAAAAGGTAGTTGCCACTGAAAATATTTGGTAATTATAAATGTAAAATAAAAAAATGCATCTTATTTGTAAACCGTTCATCTTCTAGTACTAAAAATATGTATCCAAAGAAATGAAATACAATAAGTAAAATATCAAAATTAACATTTTCATAGTGACATTTAAAATACGAAAATATGTGAATGTAAAATGGGGTAAATTATTTCAAATATCAAGGAAAATGTGAAGGAATTTTTTACTTTTGGAAAGGTAGATTCATATTTAAAATTATAACATTTTCTGATATATGTGCATACGCAAGTGTGAGTGATTATAAATTGGTTTCACAGTAGTACTGAGTACACTGGATATTTTTTTTTCCATTCCTGAGATACTTTACTAAGAAGAGTATTTTCCAGCTCCATCCGTGTAAACACAAATGAGGTAAAGTCCCCATCCTTTTTTAATGCTGCAGAGTATTCCATGGTATATATATACCACAATTTATTAATCCATTCATGGGTCAGTGGGCACTTAGGCTTCTTCCATGACTTGACAATTATGAAAGGAGCTACAATGAATAACTGGTGCAAATATCTTTATGGTCAAGTGGTTTTTGGTCCTTTGGATATACACCTAGAAGAAGAATTGCAGGATCAAATGGTAGGTCTATATTTAGAACTCTGAATGTTCTCCAAATTTCCTTCCAAAAGGAATGGACTAGGTTGCATTTCCACCAGCAGTGCAGAAGTGTTTATTTTTCTCCACATCCATGCCAACATCTGTAGCTTTGGGAATTTGTGATGTGAGCTACTTTTACTGGCATTAGATGGTATCTCAGATGGTATCTCTTGGTTTGCATTTCTCTGATGATTAAAGATGATGAGCATTTTTTTATGTGTCTGTAGACCATGCGCCTGTCTTCTTCAGAGAAGCTTCTGATCATGTCTCTTGCCCACAATGAAATGGTATCACTTCTTCTTTTCTTATTAATAAGTTTGAATTCTCTGTGGATTCTGGTTATTAGACCTTTGTCAGAAATATAACCTGCAAAAATTCTCTCCCATTCTGAGGGCTTTCTACATGCTTTACTTACTGTGTTCATGGCAGTGCAAAAGCTTTTCTAATTTGATCAGGTCTCAGTAATGTATTTTTGATGTTGCTTCAATTCCCCGAGGTGTCCTCCTCATAAAGCATTCCTCCAGGCCAATTTTTTCAAGTGTTTCCCCTACACTCTCTCTATGAATTTTTAATGTTTCATGTCTTAAGTTCAAGTCCTTTAACCAGTGAGAGTCAATTTTTTTTTAGAGGAGAAAAGTTTGGATCTAGTTTCAGTCTTTTGCATGTTGCCAGCCAGTTCACCCAGCACTATTTATTGAACAGGGAATCTTTCCCCCAATTTATATTTTTAATAGGCTTATCAAAAATCAAATGATGATAAGTGTCTGGGTTCAGCTCTGGGTCTTCAATTCTTTTCCATCCATCTACTTCTCTATTTTTGTGCCAGTACCATGTGGTTTTGATCACTATCGAGTTATAGTATAGTCCGAAGTCTGGAAGCATGATTCCTCCCGATTTGTTCTTATTTCTAAGTAATGTCTTGGCTAGTTGAGGTTTTCTTTCTTTCCATATAAAACAAAGTACTATTTTTTTCTAGGTCTTTAAAATATGACAGAGGTGCTTTCATAGGAATCGCATTAAATCTGTAGATTGCATTAGGTAGTATAGACATTTTAACAATGATTGATGAAATTGGAGATTTAACTCTTCTACTTCTGGTTAGGTTAGCCAAAAGTTTGTCTATTTTATTGACCTTTTCAAAAAAACAAGTCTTTAATTGGTTGATCTATTGTATGACTCTTTTGTTTTCCATCTCATTTAGTTCTGCTCTAATTTTAGTTATTTATTTTCTTCTGTTGGGTTTAGGGTTGGAAAGTTCTTTCTTTTCCAAATGTTTGAGATGTCTCATTAAGTTGTTCATTTCCTCTCTTTCTGTTCTCTTGAGGAAGGCTTGCAACGCTATAATTTTTCCTCTTAGGAAAATTTCCTCTTATGACCTTTGCCATATCCCAGAGGTTCTGATAGTTCGTGACTTCATTATTGTTTTCTTCCAAAAATTTGGAAAGAGAAAAAAGATAAATTTAAATAAATATAAATAAGACTGAATGTTAATGAGCTAGTTAATATTGAATAATTTTTCCATAAGAACAGATCATCAGATGGTGAAACTTGCTAAGGTATCCTTGAATTGGTTATTTGCTAAGATCTAAAGGAATAGACTTCTATTTTTATTGCCATGGTGGTTTATAAATGTTGGAAAATTCTCAAATTTATAAAAATTCTTAATTTATAAAAGGCTTGTTAAATTTAAACATAAAAGGGCTCTGCCTGCCTGGCCAGGAACTCAGGCGCCACACGACTCCACACCGGGCCCGCCCACCTGGCCAGAGACTCCAGGAGCCATGAGACCAGCCCACTCCCTCCAGTGCCTCCCTGCCTCCCTGCCGGGCCCCACCCACCTGGCCAGGAACTCCAGGAGCTATGCGACCTGTGCCCTCCTTCCGGAGTCCTCCCTGCCTCCGTGATGGACCCCCCATCTGGCCAGAGGCTGCTGGAGCCACGTGCTCTCTTTGCCAAAGTCACTAGGCTCCAGGCATTACCAGAACCACATGCAGCATCTCCCATTCTGCTGCTGGATCCGTGTGTGCCACGCTCCAGAGCTGCTCCCACAGCCAGAATTCCCAGGCTGGGGCAGTTCCAGAGGAGCTATACAGAGTCACTTCCTACAAAGTTCCAGCAACAATAGAGTGATCCTGCTGGGGTCCAGACATAGAGAGACACCTCCCCAACTCTGAGGACCAGAGACCAGAACTCACTCTATAGGGATACCGGTGCTGCAGAGTGACAGGGGCAAAAGCACGGTGGCTAAGGGAGAAAAGCATTTGCTGACTTGTTACCCTCAGGATTAGACTGAGTCCAAGTGGAACAAACGCCATTGGCTATTGAGGACCTGAGGCAGGCAGGCCTCAGCTCCCCCAGCCAGCTGGTAGCAGAGGGTAGTGGCAGAGCCACGGGGGCATTGACCTTCCTTTGACTCTGACAGACACTAAGCCCTGGCACATTTGCTTACTGGAGGGAGCAGGACCACAGTCCTGTGGGGACACCAGTTGCAGGGCATGAAAAAGGAGCAAAGTAGAGAAAGAGACTAGCTCTCTGGTCCAACTCTGATACCAGGTGGGCCTTTCTGATTCCACTGAGCACCAGAGCGAGCCAAATCTGAGCAGCCAGTAGACCTCTGCTACGTAGTTGCTGGAGACTTTTCGAACTCTCCCACTTGAGAGTTCTACCGACTGCGTCAATTGGTTTGGAACTCCTAACCTCAGCCAATCACCCAAGGACCCTCTCGGGTGGTACCCTGGCTGTATAGTAATGTGAAGGGTTGATTTTCCTCTTCCAGTTGTTATCCATGGGGGGGTGCAGTGTCTTAGTTACTTGTATTTCTGCATAGCTAAGACTTCACCAGAGTCACTGATCCACAAAGATTGGACAAGAATCAACTGAATACAAGACAGAGACACCTAACCCCACCACACCAAACAGGTTTCCTCAGCCTCAGACTGTAATTCTGCATAGGTCTTTTGCAAAGCTATTGGGGAAAAAGCTGCAGTCATCAGCCCCAGATCCTTGACAAAGGGCTCCTAATTCAAGAACTTGACAAAGGGTCCTAATCCTAATCCAACTCCAGAAGCTTCTAATCCAAAAAGCTTGACATTACCTGTTCACCTAGGCAACGGTGTAAAACAATCAAGGAAAAACTGGCAACATGAATAATCAGAGTAGATCAACTTCCCTAAGGAATGACACAGTACAAGATCCCATTCATAAACAAATGACTGAGATGTCAGAAATCGAATTTAGAATCTGGATAGCAAATGAGATCAACAGAATGGAGGAAAAGATGGAATTAGAATTTCAAGCAATAATTCAAAAGATGTCTCAAAAATTCAATGTAGTCACAGGCAAAATGACCAAAATTTTCCAACATGTATAAGCCACCATGGCAATAAAAATAGAAGTCTATTCCTTTAGATCTTAGCAAATAACCAATTCAAGGATACCTTAGCAAGTTTCACCATCTGATGCTCTGTTCTTATGGAAAAATTATTCAATATTAACTAGCTCATTTACATTCAGTCTTATTTATATTTGTTTAAATTTATCTTTTTTTCTGGGGGCACTTTTAAAATACTAATCTACCTCACTTTACTTTAAAATCAAGGAGCTCAAGGAAAAGGAAATAGATTATATGTTTTGTTGTTGGTTGCTTGGTTGTTTTTAACCACCTATGTGTCTACTGAATCTATCTGAGGACTTAGAACCTGGAAAGAAAATAAATATTTTTAAGTAATGATCTTTAAATTATTAATTATTATTTATTTTAATTTTTTCATCCTTTTACACTCATTTATTTATACACACTTTTAATGAAAGTTCAGGAACAAGGCTTTTTGATATAGATATTCAGCTTTCATAAGTATGAAAATACTCAAAACATTTCAAATATTTTGACTGATCGTAAATAATACCAATTATGACACAAAAATCAATATAATTCAGTAAATAAGAATTTGTCAAATTTTAAAATGTCCAAGGCACTATGTTAGATGCTTAAAGAGGGAAAATATATCAGATGGGAAGAATTATCTTCTGACCTCAATATAGCTAGAGAAATAAACATGAATGCAAACACCACTCTTATTAATCAGACATAGAAGTTATCTGTAGAGTCACACAATAGAAGAAACTGTAAATTGATCATCTAATTTGGATTTGTGAGTACAGGAATCTGTGACTAAAATTTGCACTAGTTCAACATGTATAAACTAGGACTGACCCACTCAAACTGGCAACTCCACATCAGTTAGTGACATCTGTGAAGAATGAGGAAAGACTCCTCCCTTTTGGGAAAAGAAAAAAGGGGAGCTTTTGGATATTGATGAAATCTGACTTAGACCTTGAAAAATGAATAGAAGTACTACAAGTAAAAGTTATTGCAAGCATATAAACTTATACAAGAAAAGGACTATGACCAAAAAGAGAGAGGGGGGTGTTTTCCATGGACAATGAAAGTGGTCATTCATACATAAACATGGATGTTTTTATAAGACCTACAATCCTGATAAAGATCACTGTTTACTTTTTTTAATGTGAAAAAAAGAATCTTGAAAAATTAAATTTCATGGACAAATTTACATAGATATTTTATTACAGCATTGAATTTCTATCCCAGTTTGTCCAAAGATTAGGTTGTATGAGGAGATAATACAGGGTGTGATAAATTTGAATTCAGGGAATTCAGGGAAAGAATACACCACCTTACAGGCAATATTAATCCACCTAAAACTTGATCAGGGAAAAATTTAGTCTTTTAAATGGCAACATAGTCATAAAATGCTATCATGAACTGCAATTATATGATGTATTTTCATTAACGGGGTAAGTCTTAATTAAAAATAGTGATATTCTCATTACACACTGTTGATCTTGTGGGGTTTGCTACTTGGCTTTTCTTTGGAAAAATACATTCAGTCAGTACCTACTACAGATGCTGCTGCTGACAAGCAACAATTATGGATGAGTCAGAGTAAAGAACTCCACTCTGTTTATAGCCTCCCATATGACTCATATAACACTACATGAACTATATAAAATTTATGTCAAAGTCATTTCTCAAAATGACCAATTTTAGTTAATGTCTTTGGATGTCAATAACAGAATAAAAAACTTACATGTAGAAGTACGTTTCAATAATGACATAGGTAATGATTTTGGACTAATGTATGAAATGATGGCAAATATCAACTTTTGTTCAAATGTTCAGTAATCATTTAACATATTATAATGTAATCCTTTAGCAGCTGTTTAATCGTGCAGAGTATATATTTTAATTAAATATTTATGGAAAGAAAAAATAACTTTGTAATTTGGTTACAAATTTTATGATTCCTAGATGTCAAGAAGTCCCCATATTGAAAGTGTGCAATACACCACTTTTATGTTTTCTGTTTTAAATTCTCTAATTACACTTTGCTCCTTTACTGTCATTAGAATGTGTTAAAGAAACTTTTCAGAAGAAACTCGAGATAATCACAACTTGCAGTTATTTTCTTCCCTTATCTTTCATGCTATGCGTGTCTGTTTCTTGCCCTTACATTTATGTGGTACATGGAAAAGTCATAGCAACTTTCTCTGCCCCAGAAAAAGACTTAAGACCATATTACTGATTAAATCTGAAGCGTGGTTTGCTCCTAGTCTGGTTAGTTGTGTTATTTTGATTGTATTCTTTTGTCATAAACAATAACTCTACTTCCTGATTTTTTTTTCTTTTCTTTCTTTTTTTTTTTTAGACAGGGACTCACATGTTACCCAGGTTACTCTTACTACAGTGGCACTACCATACCTCTCAGTGACCTTAAACTAGAGGGAGGGGTCTGTCTCTGTTGTCTAGACTTGTCTCAAACTCCTGACCTCAAGTGATCCTCCCAGCTAGGCCTTCCTAAGTGCTGAAATTATAGACATGAGCCACCAGGCTCAGCCCAATTTCCTGATTAAAAACAAACAAGCATATTTACAACTAAAAATTACCTAATGGAAGTTGTTATTCACTATGTATCTTGTTCATGCTCAGAAGTTCGGCAACCTAGACTTTTAAATGCATCAAGTAAATATAAAATGTGCTTTGTCCTGCAATCCGATTAATGGCCACCTACCTAAAAGGAAAAGAATCCTTTTACCATAAGGACGCTTGCACTAGACTGTTTATCACAACTCAGTTTATAATTGGCAAAATGTGGAAACAGCCTAAATGCCCACCAGCCCAAGAATGTATTAACAAGCTATGGTATGTGTATACCATGGAATACTATTCAGCAATTAAGAAAGATGGAGACTTTACATCTTTTGTATTAACCTGAATGGAAGTGGAACACATTATTTTTAGTAAAGCATCACAAGAATGGAGAAGCTAGAGTCCCATGTACTCTATTCTGATATGAGGACAATTAATGACCTAGTACACAGGGGGGATGGGGAAAGAGGAGAGCAGAGAGAGAGAAGGAGGAGAAGCATTATCTATTAATGCAATCAATGTAACCTGGTTCTTTGTACCCTCAATGAATTTCCAATGATAAAAAAAAAGTGAACATTATAACCTTATGTTTTGTATCCTCATATTAATCTGAAATTTTAAAAGTAAATACATAAATAAATGTATATATGAAAAAAGTGTGTTTTGTCTTCTCATTTTGTATGTGCCATTCTTCCATGACCAAGTTTTTTCCTAGATATTCTTCTGTTGCTCAGTTTTATACAAGCACCTTACTGATATCTCCAGAATCTTCCTATACATTTTCTCTAAACATTTTGTCCATGCTATCAGTCTCCCAGTAGATTCTTCAATAAGAGTTTTATTTTGGTTCCTCATAATATTATATTAGTACACATATAAATAAGGCATGCAAAAATTGACACTTGCCTTCAATCCTTTACTACATAAAGCCCCCAAGGCTCAGATAAAGAATAAAGGCTTCTGACCTAGGACAAATATGTGAATTGGCATGACTGGTAAGAAGGGGTGAGGGCCCCTGACTCCACCTCCCTCCAGAGACTGCAGTGTCCTGGCTATAGACCAAGTCTGGAATGAAAAAAGCAGTTTTCTACAAGTAGACACGATAGAGTTTTAAGAATGTTACTAATAGTCAGTTCATTGATTTAGATTGTTTTAGTAAATGTTTTCATTTAATTTTAACTCACAAAACCATCAATTTATTATTCTATTTTTTTTACATATATGAGATCTGACAATTAAGTCTGAGAACTCATCCTAGAAAAAAGTGCTACATGCCTCATTGCTGAATTTTACTATAGTCACCTTCAAAGTCCTCCCCTTGGGAAGTGATGCATCAACACTGCTGTCTAAGATACACTTCAAAGTAATTTTGGAACTATTTTATGGAATAGTAGTCTTACCCCACCTTGTTAATAGAGAGAAATTGGATCTCACCACCTAACTCCATTCATCTATTCTCATAATTATTTATTCCAGGATACATGTATAGCATTGCTAGCATTACAAACCTGTTCTTTAACTGGGTACGAGTATATCAGCTAGACTACAGTACTTATGCACAGTTTAATTTGCCTTTAGTTTGCACACTCCATTTATTTCTTGATTATTTTCAAAGACGGTAAGATTGGTAATTTTTTTTTCATCCAAAAAGATTCAGTGAGATTATTTCACATATAGGTAATGGAGTTAAATTGCTTTTTTTTTTTTTCATTGTACATTCCATTATGAAATTCCTCACTTTCCTAAATCGTTTTTTAATTTGCATAGATTAAGTTTCCTTCTGTTTCCTTTGGTTCTGCGGATATTGATATATGCACAGTGTCATGTCCTTGTTTCCACAATTACAGTCTTATTCAAAATACATACAGAATAGTTTCACCCTTTTAAAAATCCTCGAAGCCTCTCCCTAAAAATCCCCTGAATTTTATCAACTCATCGTTCTCTTCTTTCCTCTGAATCCCTGTAATCCACTCATCGTTTTACTGTTCCTGTAGTTTTGCCTTTTCTAGAATGTTGTATGAATAGAATCGTACGTTTAGTAGCCTTTTCAGATTGGCTTGCTTCACAGAGCAATATGCATTTAAAATCCATGTATGTTTTTTACTGACTTGATAGCTCTTTTTTTTTTTATTGCCAAATAGTAGTTGCCCTTATGGATATAATGGGTCTTTTGTTTGTTTCATTTGGTTTTTCTTAATCCATTTATTTATATATTGAAGGCAGTTTGATTTTTCTATTTCAGGTGATTATTAATAAAGCATTAATAATTATTTACGTGTAGCTTTTTGTTGTAAACATAAACTGTCATATCAGTTGGATAAATACCCAGCAGTACAATTGATAGATTATATGATGAGACTATATTTAGCTTAGTAAAAAATTACAATATGAAGCCATCTTCCATTTTAATAGGTGTGTTGTGGTATCTCATTGTCATTTCAATTTGTAGTCCCCTAGTGACAAATAACATGGAGTATCTTTACAAATGTTTTTCATTTATATATAACCTTTTTGAAGTGTGTTAAATTGTTTGCCCATTTTTTAATTGAATTATTATTATTATTGTTTTTTGAGACAGAATCTCTCTCTGTCACCCTGGGTAGGTGTTGTGGCATCATCATAGCTCACAGCAACCTCAAACTCTTGAGCCTCCTAAGTAGCCACCACTATACCCTGCTTGTTTTTCTATTTTTCTATAGAGAGACCAGCTCAGGCTGGTCTTGAACTCCTGAGCTCAAGCACTCAACTCACTTCAGCCTCCCAGAGTGCTAGGTTTACAGGTGTGAGCCACCAGTCTTTGCCTGGATTATTTTCTTATTGTTGAGTTTCAAGGGTTCAAGTCGAGTTGTATTTTGGATATTTGACTTTTAAAATGTATGTTTCGCAAATATTTTCTTCAAGCATGGTTAATTTTCAGTTTTTTTTCTGTGAACTTAATTTCAATATTTTATTATTCTCTGTTTTTTAGAATTCTCCAATGATATTCCCTGTGGAAAATATTCTTTGTTTTTTCTAGTAGGTTTCTTTGACGTTAAATTTGAATTTCATCAGTTAGGCAAAGTGGATGTGTATTCTCTCACTGTCTAAAATAGCATCTTCTTTTCTCTTTTACGTGTTGATATTTCAGAAACATCTCTTGTCACGAAATTTATATTGTTCCATTACTGTAACTCCTAGAGATACCCTCTAAGCTTATAATTTCCACACTTTTTATTCTATTTGATAAAAGATGTTTCTGTTGCTGCCACCCAGCCCCCCTGATTGATGACGCAGAGGTAGCACTGCAGACGGAATGATTGATGACTGACGCTCACTCTGGCTTTCAGAGGCTGAAACTCGCTAAGGCATTGCAAATTTATTTCTTCCACCAAGGCTTCTATAGGCACATAACTTAATCAACAAACACATGACTTAATCAATGAATATATGACTTAAACCTAGCCTCAGGCCTTTACTGCCTGGTACTTACAAGCTTATGGATAAATCAGATTAACTGATAACCACTTAACGTGATGTAAAACTATCCTTATGGGTTAAGGTTTAACTGGCTTAATTGATGACTACTTCACTAAAGTTATTCTTATGCTAAGTAATAATCCTTTAACCTACCTTATGGAGACAGTTAAACGTCTTAAGGGAGTAGCCTGGAAAATCCCACCAGGATTTTTCCTTTCTTACTCACAAAAGACTTTAAACTTGCCTTCACAAAATGGGAGACTGATTGACCTTACATGGGTGGAGATGACTGTGCCCTTACATTTTTCATCATGTTTCTCAAATCATCTATTTTTCCTAAGTACTATCTTTGTGTACATCATTGTTTGTTGTTGTTGTTGTTTTGTTTTTTGTAGAGACAGAGTTTCAATTCATCACCCTCGGTAGAGTGCTGTGGTGTCACACAGCTAACGGCAACCTCCAAGTCCTGGGCTTAAGTGATTCTTTTGCCTCAAACTCCCAAGTAGCTGTGACTACAGGTGCCCGCCACAATGCCTGGCTATTTTTTTGTTTTGCAATTCGGGCTGGGGCCAGGTTTGAACCTGCCACCCTCAGTATATGGGGCCGGCACCTTACTCGCTTAGCCACAGGCGCCCCCCTTACATCATTGTTTTTGTGTTACACAATTATACTTTTTAATGAAGATAGTTGAGTATTAGATTTTAATTCTATGTATCATCAGTTTCTGCCTATTTCTTTTAACTATATATTAGCTTTTTATGTTTGATCAATCCTAAATTTAAATAAATAATTATCTTAATTACTTTTGAAAGCACCATAAATTTATTTGAAACTGTATTCATGAATGGTTTTCAAGAAACTACTGCTGATAACTTTAATTCTAAATCTGCAGACACATTCCAGTTTTGTTGTATGATCTTTCTCTTTGCCATGAATGATACTTCTGATTTTGCCTACTAGATACCATATGCAAAAATGTAAATATTTTAGAGACATCTTTACTTTGGTTTTATTTATTACTTTTATGTTCATGATAAGTATGCCACTTTACCCACCCATCCTTATTTGATTCATGAAAGCATTAGTATTAGCTTCAATATGCCAATTTACTTTTAGATGCCAGCAGTGACTTTGAAGCAAAAAAAAAAATCTCTCTTCATTTATTTCTTTCCTACTTAAATTTAGTTATCTTTGTTGATGGTGCTATTTCTGAGAGAACTTTTTTCTGTGTTATTTCAACGAAGATGTATCTGAAAATCACCCTTAATAATTGCACCTGTATTTTTCAGGCATCTATAATTTCTCATATCACACCATGGAAGGCATGGAAGCACTCATTTTATTATACATTTATCACAAATTTTTATTCAATAGTTTAATTCATTGAATTCTACTAGTATTGATGCAAGAGCTCCTTTTTTTCTTTGTTTATGTTTTATAGAAACTTAAAAGTTAAACTATTGGAGATTTGTAGTTTTGATTATATGCCTTGTTTAATTGCAGCAATTTTAAGATATCATACCACATTGTCTTTATATTTAATATAGATAATTTATAAAATCATTCTACCTTTTATTCTTAATTTTATTTCCACTTTTCTTGCTACATGCTAATTATTTTATAGTTAAGAATGGTTATATTACTATGTAATATAAATAGAAATTCTATCAATATAAAATAAAAAAATTGACCAGTATTTTTTTTTTTTTTTTTTTTTGTAGAGACAGAGTGTCACGTTATCGCTCTTGGTAGAGTGCCGTGGCATCACACAGCTCACAGCAACCTCCAGCTCCTGGGCTTAGGGATTCTCTTGCCTCAGCCTCCCGAGTAGCTGGGATTACAGGCACCCCGCTAAAATGCCCGGCTATTTTTTTGTTGCAGTTTG
>CAUYON010050135.1:0-10906 GCA_963573935.1 Arctocebus calabarensis
CCTGTAGTCCCAGCTACTTGGGAGGTGGAGGCAAGAGACTCGCTTGAGCTCAGGAATTGGAGGTTGCTGTGAGCTGTGATGCCACGGCACTCTATCCAGGGTGACAGTTTGAGGCTCTGTCTCAAAAAAATAAATAATAAAATAAATAAATAAATAAAAATAGCCAGGCAGGCGAGGCACACATTGCTTAGTGGTTAGGGTACTGGCTACATACTCCAGCGCTGGTGGGTTCAAACCCGGCTCAGGCCTGCTAAACAAACAAACAAACAAACAAATAGCCAGGCATTATGGTGAGTGCCTTCCAGCAACTAGGAAGGCTGAGGCAAGAGAATTGCTGGAGTCCAAGAGTTTGAGGTTGCTGTGAGCTGTGACGCCACAGCACTCTACCAAGGGGACTCTGTCTCAAAAAAACAAAAGCAGAAACAAAAGCAAAAAACCCCAACCACCATATACTTTCTAATAATATGGAGCTACTTGATGGGCACACATGGGCACAAAGAGATATAAAAGTCATTAGAAATCAATAAGGGAGCTTGGTGCTTGTAGCTCAGTGGCTAGGCTGCCAGCCACATACCTCAGAGCTGGCAGGTTTGAATCCAGCCTGGGCCTGCCAAACAACAATGACAACTACAACCCCCAAATAGGCGAGCGCTGTGGAGGGCGCCTGTAGTCCCAGCTACTTGGGAGGCGGAGGCAAGAGAATCGCTTAAGCCCAAAAGTTTGAGGTTGCTGTGAGCTGTGATGCCACAGCACTCTACCAAGAGAGACAAAGTGAGATTCTGTCTCAAAAAGAAAGAAAGAAATCAAGAAAAGAGGGAGAGGAGGAGGAGAAGGGTAAAAACCTACCTATCAGGTGCAATGAACACTATTCACTTAATGGGTACATTAAAAGCCCCTATTTAAGCATTATAAAAAGTATTGAAAAACATTTGTACCCCCTTGAAATCGAAACATTTAAAAACTAAATGACCCTTCTCTTCCTTCTTCGTCTCCCCTTTCAGTGTGAAAGACTTAGTAATTATAATTTTGTCCAATCATATTTGCCTTCAAGGGAGTGAACAGGCTGGTATAGCCAGCCAGCGAGTTCAGAATGTAAATGCACAGAGGGCTGTCGTGCAATAACCCAACCATGCCATTATCAGTCTGCCATCCTTCCTGTTTCTCTAGGCAGCCTTTCCTGATGTCAACTCAACCAGTTAATCTCTCAGTCACTTGACCAGTGGCTATATATACACACAAATAAGTGTGCACGCATCCTGTGCTGCAAACATTTACAGTCAAGTTTATCTGAGCGCCCTGTGTGGTCTATGTGAAATGTTGAAACTATGTTCAAGTTTAGGTCCTCACAAAGCAAGGAACACAAAGCATTTCCTTGGGGGAATATCCACAAGAAGACATGTACAGTGCTTCCCAGTTTTTCATGTGCTTTTACATACATTATTACTTCATTTGATCCTTGGACAGGTGGGTACAGCAGGCATCATCATTATTCCTCTTGAGAAGGAGCATTGAGCCTCAAAGAAGCTTGTCGGCCTACTTGCCAGAAGTCACACAGTTTTTAAGTGGTAGAAGAGGGTCTGAAGACAGGTTCTCTGACTGACACCAAGCACTCTCATACATCATCTACTTGGAGCCAGGTATTTCATACTTAGGATTCTAAATATTACATAACCATTGAATGCCATACCACCCTTATAATAGTTATAATGAATTGAACTGTTTTATAAATAGAGAAATGGAGGTGCCAATATTATAAAATTGCAATGGAGAGATGGTGGTAGAACTGGGTTGAAACTCTCAGTCTAATATGTTTATCTTTTATTCATAGTATAGAATACTAAACTCAACGGTATCACTAGTACTCAGCAAAAGTGCAAACTTTTTTCTTTCTTTCTTTTTCTCTCCTCTTTCCCTCCTTCCTTCCATTTTTTCCTTTTTTCCATCCTTTCTTCTTTCCTCTCTCCATTCTCCCCTCCCTCTTTTTCTCCCCTTCCATCCATTCTTTCTTCCTTTCTCTACCTTTCTCTTTCCTTCTTCCCTTTCTCCCTTCCTCTCTTTCTTCTCTCTCTTTTCTTTCTCTCTCCCTCTTCTTTCTTCTTTTCTCTCTCTCTCCTTTCTTTCTTCATTTCTTTTTTTCTTTGTAAACTAGTTTATTTTCCAAATAATTCTCACCATTTTTGAGCTGGTGAATCCAACGTTTCCTCAGTTCTTCAGTTGGGGAGAAGACATAAAGGGGTCCTTCATCATATACAACCTGAGGCAATGAACACACAGACTTCAGCAGTTAGGATTCAGGAAAAAGAAAAAAAAGAAGAAAGGCCTTGAAGTAAATAATTTTATGGTACAACTTTCTCCTATTCATTGTGGAAGCCAAAGAAAGGCAGGTGTCTCTTTGATAAAATGACTTCTTTTCCTTTGGGTAAATACCTAGTAGTGGGATTGCTGTATCAAATAGTAGGTCCACTTTCAGTTCTTTGAGGAATCTCCATCCTGTTTTTCATAGAGGTTGTACTCATTTTCAGTCCTGCCCACAGTGCATAAGCTTTCCTCTCTCTGTGCATTCACACGAGTATCCAGCAATCCCACTACTGAGTGTTTACCCCAAGGGAAGGGAGTCATTTTATTAAAAAGATACGTGCATGGAGCTGGAATATATTCTTCTTAGCAAAGTATCTTAAGAATGGAAGAAAAAGTATCCAATGTACTCAGTCCTACTATGAAACAAATTTATAGCTTTATTATGAAAGCTATAACCCAATAATAGCTCAAGAAGAAGGGGAAAGGGGAGAGGGAAGGGAGGGGAGTGGGGAGGATGGGTGGAGGGAGGGTAATTGGTGGGACCACACCTACGGTGCATCTTACAAGGGTACATGTCAAATTTACTAGGTGTAGAATGTAAGTGTCCTAACACAATAACTAAGAAAATGCCGTGAAGGCTATGTTAACCAGTTTGATGAAAACATTTCAAATTGTATATAAAACCAGCACGTTGTACCCCATGATTGCATTAATGTACACAGCTATGATTTAATTAAAAAATGTTTATTGCAGCACAGTTCACAATTGCAAAGATGCACAATCAATCCAAGTTCCCATCAATTTATGAGTAGATTAACAAAATGTGGTATACGTGTACCATAGAGTACTACTCAGGCACAAGAACGGATGAATCAATGCTTTTTGCAATAATTTGTATGGGACTGGAAGCCATTACTCGGAGGGAAGTATATAAAGAAGGGAAAAACAAACACCAAATGTATTTTCTATCAAATTGGAACTATGTGTGCATGGAGGGAAGTGAAATTCGATGGAAATCAAGGAAGGGAAAGGAGGGAGGAGGGGATGGGGAAAACCTACCTAATGAGTACAATGAACACTATCCAGGTGACAGGCACACTTCCAACCCTGACTCAAGCATAACAAAATTAATACATCTAACCAAAGACATTTGTACCCTATAATATCTTGAAATAAACAAGAAAAGAGGGCAGTGCCTGTAGCTCAGTGGGTAGGGCACTGGCCCCATATATTGAGGGTGGCGTGTTCAAAGCCACCCCAGGCCAAACAGCAACAAAAAAATAGCCGGCGTTGTGGCAGTGTAGTCCCAGCTACTTGGGAGGCTGAGGCAAGGGAACCGCCTAAGCCCAGGAGTTGGAGGTTGCTGTGAGCTGTGTGACGCCACAGCACTCTACTGAAGGCGATAGAGTGAGACTCTGTCTCTACATACAAACAAACAAAATAAATAAATAAATAAAATAAATAAGAAAAGAAAGGCAGAAGCTTCAGTCAGCAGCAGTGCTCTCCTTCTGTGAATTTCCTGAAGAATTCCTGAATTATTCATATTCAGGAATGTAGTACTTAGAAGCTCTTAGCTTTTTGAATACTCTTAGGTCCTCTGGATTTGTGTTTTTTTTTTTTTTTGAGACAGAGCCTCAAGCTGTCACCCTGGATAGAGTGCTATGGCATCACAGCTCACAACAACCTCCAATTCCTGGGCTCAAGCGAGTCTCTTGCCTCCGCCTCCCAAGTAGCTGGGACTACAGGCGCCCGCCACAATGCCCGGTCCTTTTTTGGTTGCAGCCGTCATTGTTGTTTGGCGGGTCCAGGCTGGATTCGAACCCGCCAGCTCAGGTGTACGTGGCTGGCGCCTTAGCCAGTTGAGCCACAGGTGCCAAGCCTAGATTTGTGTTTTAATTTGTACATAAACTTAGTTCATAATGTTTTTCACTCTCCTTGGCAGAGATAGGATATTTGTTGATCCAAGAAAGGATAGTTAATCATCTTATTATTAAACTTTGAATTCATATAGAAGAAAATTGAAGTGATGATCAATATAACTTAAGTCTTGATTAGTACATACAGGTTATTCACTTGGATAATACGGAACAAAATTTTAATTCATGGCTAATCCCTTCCCTGCCCAGTGGTCTCCCCCCAAATTAGCCAAAAATAAACAAAATTTGAAACTACGCACCTACTTCAAAAAGAGTAGGGTATATATTAAGAACTATCATCAAGTCAGTCAGTATTTTTTTAACCTTCACCATTACAGACATGGAGATGCATGACTATATAAGATGCAATTCCAACCCCCACAGAGCTAACAGACATCACATAATAGATCGATCCTTCCTTCCTTCCTTCCTTCCTTCCTTCCTTCCTTCCTTCCTTCCTTCCTTCCTTCCTTCCTTCCAGACAGAGTCTCACTCTATTGTCTTCGGTAGAGTGTGGTGGCATCACAGCTCACAGCAACCTCCACTCCTGGGCTTTGGCAATTCTCTTGCCTCAGCCTCCCGAGTACCTGGGACTACAGGCGCCTGCCACAATGCCTGGCTTTTTTTTTTTTTAATTAAATCATAGCTGTGTACATTAATGCGATCATGGGGTACAATGTGTTGGTTTTATATGCCTGGGTATTTTTTGTTACAGTTTGGCCTAGGCCGGGATCTAACTCACCACCCCCGGTATATGGGGCCGGCGCCCTACCCACTGAGCCATTGTTGCTGCCCCCACACATAAGAGATTCTAAAGTTAAATATAAATTAATTTTCAATTATCTGCTGTTCAGCATTATCCACTAGTGTAGCCAAACGATGTCATCTTGTTGAAAGATGATGGTAGTAAAAACTGTCTATGACACCTGTCCACCACAGTTTTTATAACCTCAGTATAGTTAGGGACATGAACAAGATCCTTTTGCATTTTTCTCTTTGCTTGTTAGTCTTGCTGTGCTCATAAATCCATGACAGAAAGCCCCCTCCCCTGAGACTTTCCACTTCCTTTTTTGGCTTTCACTGTTGCAGAGGCGTCTATATTCACAACATGTGGCCCATAGAGTTCTCAGGATACAAGCAAGCGCGATTGAAGATCGAATCTGTAGCTCTCGCTCTCCTTTATGGTTTACACTGCACCCACCAAACAGGTGCCTATGTGGCACTTCAACTATTTAAGAATAGGACAGAATCTAGGTTTAGTCTAAGTTTAATAAGCCTTCCCCACGCTGCACTTCCTAATATTACTCCTTACCTCCCCTTTTCTGTTTTTTCAACCCACATGACCATAAGACAGATAGTCAGAACTAGAAGGAAGTGAAATGCTCACTCAACAAGCACAGCATCTTTCTCAATGCAGTTATCATAGACGAGCCGAGTTTTAATGGAATTGGTGCTACTATGCATTCTTTGTGAGGTACAGACTAAAAGAAAAATAGAGAAGCAAACATTCTCAACTCATGCCAGGCTGATTTCTTGGTTCAGCCTCCTTGTCCACTTCAAATTCCATTCTCTGGGACGTAGTATCCTTCCCTCCACCCTGCACTCCAACCCGAATGATTGCACTACAGGGTCCTTTTAAGAGTTGACAAGAGAAAGTAACTCACCTGGAAGGGATAAGGAAACCTTTCAATGATTGAAATCTGCTCCATTTCACTGGACTCCTCACCCCTTCTCTGTAATATAGTAAGAAAGCATGGTTATTGTGTGATGTACTGCTCTTTTCTAGATTTCCTTAGTTGGGAGTCTTTTATTGTGGCTTCAGAAGTTTCTTCTGCACAGACAATGCCAATCCTTACTGATTACTTCCTATAGCCTACTTGGGACACATAGCCATAGGGCCCAGCATGCACTCACTGAAGAATGCCTCAGGCTCTTCTAACCATTGGGAAAAGAAAGGTTTCTCCATAATTGATGCTGGGACAAATATTTAGCCACTAATATTGGGAGGAGGAGAGGCGTAAGATAGCTATTTCACACCATACATCAAAGTAAATTCCAGATGGATTCAAGAGCTTAATATAAAAAATGAAACTATGAATGAGAACAAATACAAGTGAACATTTATATAATCTTATGAATGGCAAGGCCTTTTGAATATAATGGTAAAGGTTAGAACTGTTAAGAGAAAGGTCAGAGACTGCAGAAGCAAAGAGAAACAAACACATTTCGCTCTGGGACCTTCTTCACTGGGATTCCAGAAACTTGGAGTGAAAGCCAACCCCAATTTAGGTTCCATAGCTGCAGAGAAGAATATCATGAGAGAAAAACCAGGAATGCATATGGAGATGGCGACACTTCAAAGTAAAAGTATCCAAAGTCCTCAGAATGTAAAGGAGAAAAAAGAAACCCAGGGACCAAAAAGGTTCTCAGGCCAATTAGTTACATCTCGGAGTGATCACGACATCCAGACGTTCCTGGAAGAATGGGAATTCCTTGAACATGAAGTACTCTTTAGGAGGACAAAGAAGAATCAAAAGCTGGCAAAAGCAATTGCCCAGCATCTCAAGAAGAGGGGCATAAAGAAAAGCTGGCAAGTCTCCAGACGATGATAAATTTACAAGATTTGTACTGGACTATTCATGAGGTCAACCAGAAATCAAGGAGTCACCTCTTTTTCTTTTTTCTTTTGTCTTTTTTTTTGTTGTTGTTATTTTCATTTGGCAGGCCCGGGCTGGGTTCGAACCCGCCAGCTCCAGTGTATGTGGCTGGCACCCTAGCCGCTGAGCTACAGGCACTGAGCTCAAGGAGTCACCTCTTGCCATGTCCTTATGGAGAGGCCTTACACAGGATCTTGGGATATAATTGGGAGCACAACCACTTCTCAGGTCCTCCCTGTGCAGAAACAGCCAGCCTTCCACCCCAGGTCCAGGCCAGTGGCATCCCTGTACCCCTTCAGGAGCTGCTGTGCTTTCCCCCACCTGTGATATTCATGCAGAATCCTCAGGCCCCTGAATGGAACCGCTGGGCCATAAGCCCTCCATGATCAGCTCCATGCCTATTTCCTACCTTTTCCATGGCAGTCCTTGGACCTCAGCAGTAGTGGTATTGTAGATATCAAACATAAAGAAATTTTGAACCTGAATCCTGACTGTACATGAGAGACACAAATGTTGCATTCTACATACTTATAACTCCTCCTCTTCCCTAAACCCAGTGAAATGAAAATAAAATGTGAGATTGAAAAAAAAAGGGAAAGAAAAGAAAAATGTGAATTAATTTGATGACATAGACTTAAAAACCCTGTATGGCAAAAAAAAAAAAGATAAACTGGGAAAATATTTTCAACATATATTACAGTTGAAGGATTAATATTATTTTTCTTTCTTTTTTAGAGATGGAGTCTCACTTTATTGCCCTCGGTAGAGTGTTGGGGCATCTGTCGCAGCTCACAGCAACCGCCAACTCCTGGACTTAGGTGATTCTCTTGCCTCAGCCTCCAGAGAAGCTGGGACCACGGGTGCCCACCACAATGCCCGGCTATTTTTTTGTTGCAGTTTGGCCGGGGCCGGGTTTGAACACGCTACCCTTGCTCTACCAGGGGCCAGCGCTCTACCCACTGAGTCACAGGCGCCGTCCCTTTCTTTTTTTTGAGACGGAGTCTCAAGCTGTTGCTTTGGGTAGAGTACCGTGGTGTTGAAGCTCACAGCAACCTCAAACTCTTTGGCTTAAGGCAATCTCTTGCCTCAGCCTCTCAAGTAGCTGAGACTACAGGCTTCCACCACAATACCTGGCTATTTTGTTGTTGTGGTGGTG
This sequence comes from Arctocebus calabarensis, assembly GCA_963573935.1. Taxonomy (NCBI): domain Eukaryota; kingdom Metazoa; phylum Chordata; class Mammalia; order Primates; family Lorisidae; genus Arctocebus; species Arctocebus calabarensis. Next base: position 8,028 of record CAUYON010050135.1, read on the forward strand.
GTTGTTATTGTTGTTTAGCATGCTGGGGCCGAGTTCAAACCCGCCAGCCTCTGTGTATGTGGCCGATGCCCTACCCACTGACCTATGGGTGCCTCTGATTAATATTCTTTTTTTTTTTTTTTTTTTTTTGTAGAGACAGAATCTCACTTTGAGAGCTGTGGTGTCACACTGCTCACAGCAACTTCCAACACCTGGGGCCGGTGGCCTACCTACTGAGCCACAGGCACCACCCTGATTAATGTTCTTATATCAGTATTTCTTTAAAAGTACTAGGAATAGGCTTGGTGCCTGTGGCTCAGCAGGCTAGGGCGCCAGCCACGTACACCTGAGCTGGCAGGTTCGAATCCAGCCCGGGCCCACCAAACAACAATAATGGCTGCAACTAAAAAAAATGTTCGGGCGTTGTGGTGGGCGCCTGTAGTCCCAGCTACTTGGGAGGCGGAGGCAAGAGACTCTCTTGAGCCCAGGAATTGGAGGTTGCTGTGAGTTGTGATGCCACTGCACTCTATCCAGGGTGACTGCTTGAGGCTCTGTCTCAAAAAAAAAAAAGTACTAGGAATAAAATAAGTATGTAATAGAAAAGTGGGCCACACCTATAATCCTGGAATTCTAGGAGGCCAAAGAAGGTGGATTGCTTGAGCTCAGGAATTCAAGACCAGCCAGAGCAAGAGTGAGACCCCATCTCTACCAAAAATAGAAAAACTAGCCAGGCATGGTAGTGCATCCATATTGTCCCAGCCACTTGGGAGGCTAAGGCAGGAGGATCCCTTGAGCCCAAAAGTTTGAGGTTGCTTTGAAGTATGATGATGCCATGGCACTGTACCCAGGGTAACAGGGTGAAACTCCACCAAAAAAAAAAAAAAAAAGAAAAGAAAAGAAAAAAAAAGTGGCCCCAAAATTAACAGGTAATTCACAAATGAAAAAATATAAAATAAAAAAAAGAAAAAATATAAATGAATGGTACGCTAAACTTACAACAAAAAACAATTGCAAAATAAATCATCAATGACATGCTATTTTTCTTGGCTGTCAAATTAACCAATAACTGACAATATTTAAAATATCCCGTGTTATAAGAAATGTACAGATGGGCGGCACCCGTGGCTCAGTGAGTAGGGTGCTGGCCCCATATACTGAAGGTGGCGGGTTCGAACCCAGCTCCAGCCAAACGCAACAACAAAAAATAGATAAATAGGGTAGCGCTTGTGGCTCAGCGAGTAGGGCACTGGCCCCACATACTGAAGGTGGCGGGTTCAAACCCGGCCTTGGCCGAACTGCAAAAAACAAAAAAATAGCCGGGTGTTGTGGCGGGCACCTGTAGTCCCAGTTACCCGGGAGACTGAGGCAAGAGAATCGCCTAAGCCCAGGAGTTGGAGGTTGCTGTGGGCTGTGTGACGCCATGGCACTCTACTGAGGGTGATAAAGTGAGACTCTGCCTCTAAAAAAAAAAAAAAGATAAATAAATAAATGAAATGAAATTTAAAAAGTAAGAAACGTACAGAGATAGATACTCTCATTTATAGCTTCTAAGAGAATATGAAATCGAAATTCTACTTCTGGAAATAAAATACAATAAAAAGATAAAAATACCCCAACTGCACAGATTTCATAAAGACAAAAACAAAATTTACTTCTAAGAATTTCTTATAAGGAAAAGCATAAGAAAAGTACACAAAGATGTGTTCAAGCTTTTTCCTTTCAACATGGTTTATACTATCAAGTAATTGGAAGTAAACTATGTAATAATAGGAGATGAGTTAAATAAATTACAAGATATTCATGATAGGGAATGCCATGCAGTCATAAAAATCATGTTATTAAGGAGTATTTATTGTCATGGGGAAAGTTTCCCATATATTGTCAAATTGAAAAAGTAGGCTACAAAGCAAGACATGGAGTATGATTCTGTATTTTAAATATACAGGGTGGACATAAAATTTGTATGCAATTTAGTATGTTAAACTATTTTAAATTGCGGGTGGTGCCTGTGGCTCATATGCCAGAGGTGGAGGGTTCAAACCCAGCTATAGCCAAAAACTGCAAAAAAATTAAAAACAAAAATAAAATAAATAAAAAAGAGGAACTTAAAAGAAAACTATTTTAAATTGCACATGAACTTTATGTCCATCCTGTATTTTATTTATGTGTGTGTGTATATATATATATGTGTGTGTGTGTGTGTGTGTGTGTATGTGTGTATGTGTTCCTGGAGGGGAAAAAACTGTAAGTCTATATACACCATGATGTTAATTGTTGTTTTAGTTTAATAATGGGATTAGTCATCATTTTATCTTCTTTTGTTCTTTAAAAATATATTATATGTAATATAGTTTCTGTAATAAATATGCTTTACTCTTATACTCAGGAAAATACCAAGAAATAATATTTTTTTTAAAAAATCAACGAAAAAGTCAGTAGGTTTTATGCCTTGGAGAAGCTCTGGAAGAGAAGAGGAGAATAAACACTGAGGTATTAAATAATTTCACTTGACTCAGAGCCCTAGGATTCTGGCATTCAGACTTATTCAAGCCTTCTTTTTTTTTTTTTTTTTTCCGAGACAGAGCCTCAAGCTGTCACCCTGGGTAGAGTGCTGTGGCATCACAGCTCACAGCAACCTCCAATTCCTGGGCTCAAGAGAGTCTCTTGCCTCCGCCTCCCAAGTAGCTGGGACTACAGGCGCCCGCCACAATGCCCGGCCATTTTTTGGTTGCAGCCGTCATTGTAGTTTGGAGGGCCCAGGCTGGATTCGAACCCGCCAGCTCAGGTGTCTGTGGCTGGCGCCTTAGCCCGTTGAGCCACAGGCGCCGAGCCTTATTCAAGCCTCTTAATCTGATCCTGGTAACTAAGGAAATGAAAGCAATCATCTCTGACCCGTTTGA